>PVIW01003852.1:0-152891 GCA_004026585.1 Noctilio leporinus | reverse complement strand
GAGGGGGGCAGGGGATAAGGCTACGTCACTTCTGACTGAAAAAACAACGGGTGGGGGGATGGTGGGGCGGAGGGATTTACCAGAATGGAGAAGTGATAACATAAAATTTTGAGTTAAAGTAGGTGATTACTACTTATGATAATTACTTAAGGCTTGTTGAGCACCAGCTATGTTCTAGTGTTGTGCCTAAAGTTGGAGATTATATTCCGCCCCGCTGGGGCGGTGCCGGCTCCTGCCCGCTGCACCCCAGCAGCGGCCTTTAGACCCCTGCCCAGTTGTGCTGCTGTGGTCCGGCAACCTCGGCGGAGCCTAGCAGCACTTGCCGGCCGGGACGCCGGTAAATATGTCGCTGGGCAAGGGGCCGGCTTCCGGAGGCCACAAGTGCGCCCAGCCGGGTGAGAGTAAGCGCCCGGGCCAGTAGGCCCCCAGCCCGCTGCCCACGAGCTATACTGGTGCAGCAGGGAAAGCCGGTTCTCGCGGATACCTGGCTCGGATCCCTGGCCGCACCGTCCAGGGTCCGGCGGGAGGGTATACGGGGCGGGGGAGGGGGAGGCGAGCGGGCAGGGCGCGGAGGAGTCATCCCAGCGCAGGGAAATGAACCCAACCTTCCTGCACACCAGCCTCGTGCTGCCGGTTCTTTAAGTCTTGTGGCCGAGCCACGAGATGTTCCCCAGGCTTGCCAGGGCGGGTCAGTAGCCACCGAATGATGTTCTGACGTCCATCATAATGCATCAACCTGCCCTGGCCAGGTCGGTGGACCCCGTCAGTCCACGCACTGGGGACACATTTGTCTCAGAATAACCACCTCTCCGCAAACGGGAACTTTCTGTAGACTCGCCCGACCTAATTTCCGGTAAAGGCCGCTCCAGAAGGAGTCTTGAGAGACCATAAATTCACATTTAAATGTTACAATCCCCCAATTTCCTATTCTCTGGCCCGGTGACCTAATTCTTGGTCACAGGTGAGCGCGTGACCTTGCATGTGCACTGGGCGCTCTTGCGCAGGTGCTTGGGGGCGGGGCTTGGGCAGGCAGGGGGCGGCTCCGCAGGGCTGCGGGGCGGGGCTCAGGAGCGGCAGCCCTGGGGGGCGGGCACAGGAAGGCGGCGGGGCAATGGGTCAGCGTGGCCGCTGCGCGGCAAGTGCAGCAGGTTTCCGATTTGATGGGCAGCATGCCTAGGCCCACAAAGATCAATGCCAGAGAGACAGAAATGCCTTTTCGTACCTTGTTTTCTTGCTGTAACACTTCTGAATAAGTTCCTGAATTACGATTCTTGGTATTATGAAATGAATTGCAGAAAATAATTTTAAGCTGTTTGGGACTGGGGGTTTATCATGGAACCAATTATGATAGGAGCAATGGCAACTGGGCAGATAGCGTGGCGGCCAGCTAACAAAGCAGCTGCCTCCTTGGAGACTTCGGTTTACTATTCCCATAAAGACAGGAAAATTTCAGAGCTGCGTGCCACACAAACCCTAAAAAAAATAAAAGGAAACTCGTTTTACGAGAATATTAAGATAGCATTTAGCAGCTACTCTTTTTGGGATTTCACTCAAAAGTATTTTAATATAAGCCTGGTCTGAAATATTAAGAACTACCTTCTGCCTTTATTTTCCAGGGCTAGGAATTTCCACCAGAGTAAGTAAAGTCTTACTTTGACTAGTTACCAAGTTACTAGCCAGAGTTTCTAAAGTAAAGATTCACCGTTGTCTCTGTTTCTCCAGAACAATCTGTAGGGACTGTCTCTAGGGCATAAGACAGATGACCAGTTACAGCTTTGAAAGAACTACAGTTAAGGATGAATTGATTGCAGTGTATTTTGTGTGTGTAGGTGTAGATATGGTCAAGAATGTTCTTGTCATGCTTTGAAACCATCTTGGATTAAGATATTTGACTAGATTATGCTCAACCAAATTATGGTAAAATGCATTGTTTCAATTGGAGGTAATATTGATGACTTTTTGCAATCGACATTTTTTACAGGTATCAGTATTATCTACAGCTGAAGAAGGATATCTTGGAAGGAAACATTCCTTGTACATTAGAACAATCAATTCAGCTAGCAGGCTTAGCTGTTCAAGGTAAATAATAACAATTGATCATGTAAGAGCTACCAGATTAAAACTGGTTATAATGAAAACAGCAAGGGATTCTTTAACTGATGTTCTATAGTAGTGTTAACATATTAATGGGGTATTATTCTGTTATCTAAGGGGCTTCCTTGTGGGAAAAATAAATTTGGATTACTTCAAGTGAAATGAGACTTTTGGAAGGATAAGCATGTTATCATATGTTCACAAACACCAAAATAGAGGGGAAAAACCACACACACATAGCATTTAACATGATGTGTATTTCTCTAGTTCAAAGATCTGCTGCTAGCTAATATTTTAGGAAGAAAGATAAGCCACACAATGAGGTTGATGAGGTTATGATTATTTATACTTTAGGCATACATCATTTGTTTTGTTTCTTAAACAGTTGTACTGGATTATAGAGCTTTGTCAGTCATAATAGATAAAGTTTTGCATTTCATGAATATTTTTTGAATTGTCATTTTCACATGTCCAGTCTGTAGGCATTTACACAGATACATACTCATACACATACATTGGGAAGACTTCTCATGGTGCTTTATTTCAAATGATAACTGGCATTTAACCTTGGGGGTTGAAATTTAATTGGAATTATTATTAATAAAATTCTTTCATGTAGTAGCAGGCATGGAAAGAGAGCATTTCTAGACAAATGCCTGATACATATAACCACATTTCTTTTTTAGGTACTTGGAATCTTCTTAAATGTCATCTTTGGCTTTAAGAGTTAGTTTTTCATAAAGTTGATAGTTGTTGAACTATCAATTTATTTTGACAACTAAAAATTTCTAAGCAAGTACATCTTGCTGTTACATGTTCACATGATCCAATTTCAGTCTCTAGAGGAAATCACCACTATGAACACTTTGGTATCTTCCCGACATTTTTCTGTGTACAAGATTACATGATTGTAGGATAGTTTTATTTGTTTTTTTATTGCAGAAATAAGATCATGTTACATATGGTTTCTAACTTACTATTTATTTTATTAATAGGCGTTTTCCTTAGTCAAGACACACGAATCTGCCTCACTTTTTAAAAACATATTTTTAAAATATACACTTTTAAGGTAGATTTGTCTTTGATCCATAAGCATACCATCTATATTCTACTTACTGAATTTAGCTGTGAATGTTTTGCTATGCAAATTAAACATCATTGACCTGTGAATGTTTATCATTTTGTTTAGCTGATTTTGGTGACTTTGATCAGTATGAATCCCAGGACTTTCTTCAGAAATTTGCCTTATTCCCTGTGGTAAGACTCCCTTTGACATTGGGCATTTTGGTAAACTTTCTTTCCATACCCTAAATAATCCCTGAAATGAAGTCCATATGGTAGGCTTCCTACGCAGGAATAGTGTTAAAAAATCAGTTCTCTCTTATGAACAACTCAAGTATAAATTCTTCTCCTGTTACACTTTTCTAGTCATGGTAAATTCCTTGAAACCGAGGGTCCGTAGTGACTGGGCTGTAGCCAGAACACTTTGTTTTATGTTTGGATGCGAGTCTAAAGAAAGAGGGTTCATTTCCATCTGTGGAACCACGCCGAAGTTTTGCTTTTAACCAAAAGCTTAAAACCTTACAGAGTTAAGTTGAAATAAATTTGGCTTCTCATCAGAAATATATAAAGTATGTGACAAAAAGACACTGCATTCTACTTTTTTTTTATAGTTACTGCTAATGGGTTTGCCAGGAAAACTGTGCCTGGGAACAACTATGCTCTTCTGTCACCATGGCCAGCCCGGGTTGCTGGGTTCGAAACCGGCTGTTGGATGGTACCATCTGGAAATGACTCAGCTGAAACTTTCTTTGGGATAAATTGAGAAGGCAGGGCAAGTGTTAGGCGCCTGAGCGGAAGCCACTTAATTCCTTAGAAACCCCATGATTAGATACTTCGGCAAAACTCCCTGCTATCCATCCAGTCCTACTTCTGCCTCATGGTGACAGGAGCCAGTTAGTAGCAATGGTTGCTCCTGAGAAATTCGGGGTGCCTTGTTTACATACTAACTGCAGTTTATTTCCTTCAGGTGTGGTTACAAGATGAAAAAGTGTTGGAGGAGGCAACCCAAAAAGTGGCCTTACTCCATCAGAAATACAGGTAAGGCGAAGAAAATGAGGCATGGAAGTAGTGTGGGACTAACGCCTGTTTGAACTTGGACTGTGCATTGATTGACACAGTTAAATTCAGAACTTGTGGCTGCTGCTGCAGCTACTGGTGCTGCTGTGAGTTGCTCACTCTGTGCCAGGGCCTGGCCTAAGCATTCCACCCAGCAGCTCATTTATCATGTGTGTAGCCGTGGGGAAGCTGAGAACATTGAAAGCAGCTGGACATTGAAGGGTGCCCATCCCCCCTTTGTTAAAGGGGCTGACCTAGTCCTTTGCAGGTGAATTCAAGATCGGAGAGGTGTGTTTTCTTTTGTGATGAACAAGTCCAGGGTTTTCTTCCTCCTTGTACACCTTGGGGAGCTGTGCTCAGAGCTGTAGTGCTTATTGCATGACTTTCTTTGATTGTGATTCTGTGCTAAGAAAAGGCCCTTCCTGGAGAATTCTAGGCCTTATTCTAAACCGAATACCACGCAGTTCCAAGTATTGATGTATCATTCAATTCTCATAACCACTCTCTAAAGTAAATGTTATTGTCTCCTTGCAGATTGGGGAAGCCAAGCCCAAAAAGACTAAATAACTTGCCCAAAGTTACATGTGGTAGAGGTGGGATTTGAACCCAGGTCTGTCTAATTATAACTTGTTGTTCACCCCCTCCCATTAAAAATAACCTTTGCCTCCTTCAACTCAAATCCATGCACTCCCTCACAAAGGATTAATCTTCTAAAACATCATTTCCCGTGTTATCTTACCCCTCCCCTCTTCTCAGATGCTCACGAATCTTTTCTTGCTCTTCACCAGCCTGAGGTGATTACCCCTGGGATTCAGGACCTCCTATAAGTTGTTATATCTCGCCTTTCCAGCTTTACCTTCTACTGTCCCAAGTGAACCCTGTTTTCCCATCACAGTCGATCCCTCTGGCACACGTCACCTTGTGTGCCAACTTTCATGTATTCATTTGTGCATCCCCTTACAAGACAGTTTACGGTGGTCATTCTCTGAGGTGGAGTGCTGGGTGCAGTGGCACAGAGATGAATGGAACAGTCCCCCTGCCATCGAGCATGTATTTCCTGCTTTGCAGTCTTAGGGGCAGGCAGGACAACCACTGTGCCATAGTGATGACACTAAGAGGAGAATATGGGAGCAGTGGGAGAAACGTGCAGAGAATGTGGTGGGTCAGCTGAGGGCAGGGGCATCTGACTGTGAGTCAGGGGGATCACAGCAACTGGCAGAGAAGGAGTGAGAGACACATAGGCAGTCTTGAAGGATACTAGGGACTGTGCATAGGTGAGACAGGGAGACCAGGGAGCGGGGTTAGTGTGTGCAAAGGCCCAGAGGCATGAGGGAGCATGGTGCACTCAAAGAAATGCCGTGTTCGGGATGGCTGTGGTGTGGGCTGCCCCATGTGGTGGACAGCAGCAGATGAGGCTGCCGAGGTGAGTCCCCTGCGGCTGAGCACTTTCTTTACCCACACTACCCCCCTTCCCCTCCTCGCAGCTCTTCACTGGAGCTAAAGAGGATTTCTGTCCTCCTGACTCAGGATTGCCTGCATTTTATCATTTGGCATTTAGTACACAATGCTCAGTATCGCCTGATGCTTTGGGTAACAAGCAGTTACTCCGGTTTAGAGAGAATCCTAGGTTTTATCAAAGGTGTTTTGGGGGTTGTCCTGTTCCGTGTGTGCCCCTTGCCTCTCAAGTACACTGGGCAGGATGTTCTGTAAGAACGTCAGTGTGAGCGCAGTGCTTTGCATGTGGTCAGTTTCCAGTAAGTATCAGTGGGTTGGTTGATAGAAGCAGTTACAGATGTTTAGAAACTTGAAACATGAGCAGTGTTTTATGCCGAATTCATATTAGCGTTTTAGAAAATGTCTTTTTGTTTCAGTTTTATGAGTAAGCTCACTGGCATCGTTTGGGTTGCAGGGGACTCACGGCTCCTGATGCTGAAATGCTGTACATGCAGGAGGTGGAGCGGATGGAGGGCTACGGGGAAGAGAGCTACCCTGCAAAGGTAAGCAGCACACGGGGGCGGGGGCTGTCCAGAATTAGTCCCGGCCCTTCCGAGGGGACCGTGGGGAGGCCCAGGGACAGCTTGCTGTGCCCAGGCTGAAGGCGCACAAAAGGCTGGGCATCTAAAAGCTGCGGGTGGTTCTTGTGGGCAAAATTTTGAGGTAAAACATTCCTGTTTCGCAGTTTGTTCTTTGAATGCTCTTGAAAGAGTTCCTTAAGGGCCCATCTCTCCTGTACTTACACATGCTTACAAGGTGGCTCATTCATAACTTTCCGACTTCTCCCCTTCAGAAGAGTTATTCTGGGAGCCTCCTGAGCACTCCAGATCTGGGCAACAGGTTGAGGGAACGCGGTCTAGTTGTCATTCCATGCTTCCTTTTCCTTGCAGGACAGCCAAGGCAACGACATATCCATTGGAGCCTGTCTCGAAGGAATCTTTGTGAAACACAAGAATGGAAGGCCTCCTGTGATGTTTCGGTATTTTTTCTTACATCTTTCTGTGTACTTCCCTGGGCTCTGGTTGGCAATGTGTTTTACTCCCTGTGCTCGTTCTATTGGTCATACTTCTCTCCGAAGGTCTTACTAGGAAATGGAAATCTGCCCTTCCTGGAATAAAATAGCACCTGACTGCAGTGATTTTTTTTGTAAGCTATTTCAAAACCAAAAGTGCAGAAAATAGTGCTTACAATGATGTTCAATTTATGAAATGCTTAAAAATATGTGCCCCTTAATGTATGGTGGAGTTCTTTGTTACAATGTGAATTTTTCTTTTGAGCTCTGGTCTCTAGGGCTATTTCTTGTGGAAAATCTAGGGCTACCTCTGACTCTAGTTAATGTACCAAAATTCCTAAAATACCAACATCTATGCAAATTTCAGTGACATTTTTTGTCATGTTGGATTTTTTTCTGATTATAAAGAAGTGATACTGTTCATTTGTGGAAATAATGGGAGGTATGTAGTAAGGAAAACAATATATAGCAATGTACCAATAGTGGCTGATGCTGAACAGTGAAATTGCAAGGGACTTAAATTTCGTTTTCAGTGTAAGTGTTTCAGTTTGTATTTTAAAGATGGCATATAGAATAGAACCATGTCATTCAAGCTCATTTTATTCCTTAAAATTCATGATCTAGGAAATCTAAAGTGTCATTTCATAGAAATATTTGCGGTTTTACTGAGATATTCCCCCTATTTGATTCTGTCATCTCTTGATGAAAGATTATAAGTTTATGTTGTTTTTATAAAGTAGTAAAACATTATGTCAATTTTTTTTCTTTTGGTTCCTTTGTATTTGCCACCTATTGAGTGCTTATCATGAACCAGGTTCAACACTGAGTTCTTCCTGTATATTTTCTCATGTAACCTCTCAACCACCTTCAACAGAGAGGGTATTAACCTCCATTTTGCACAACTGAGGCTCAGAAAAGTTTAGTGACTTGTGCAAGGTCTCTCGGTTGTTAACTAATGTAACCAAGAACTCAGATTCTCCTCTGTGAGCCTGAGCTCTTAACCCCTACGTTAAACAGATCCTTTTATTTCCCTCCCCCTCCCCCTTGAGAAGAAATCCTTTCCCATTCCATCTAAGCTTTCTAAACCATCCCTATTTCTCCCTGAGAACTAGTTACTCCTTTCAAGATTTTTTTCTCTAAGTGACATCTCTTGATGTTCTTTGCTTTACTGTATTCTTGGGCCCTGAGTTCTCCATGGTGATCATGACCACAGCGAGAAGACAGGATGAACAGAGCCCCCTTTCTAGACTAGATGGCACTGGGCCTGCTCACTTCCCTTTGGCGATTGCTGCTGTGTCCCTGAGCTGGTGGTCAGGTGTTCCCTATGTGCTGAGTTGGGGGGTGGGGGTGGAACTCGGGTCTGGACCCCACGGGAAGGGCAGGACTCTGACATTGCCTAAAGCGCCACATGGAAACTGGAGGTTTCCCTGGGTCCCCTCATCTCACAGATAGGAATTTCAAAAATTTAACAATTCAGTGCTAAATGACTACAACATTATTTATTTTAAGAAATTTTAAATAATATAATGGAGAAGGATAAAGAGTGGTAGGATTTTTTTCTTCCAGACTCGTTCTCCCTTTCACAAAATTACATAAACACATATAAAGTCTAGCCATAGCAATACACAGTTAGGAAGGACAAGGTAGGATTTCGAACGCTGCTGAGCACACCTAGAATAAAACAGTTCACTTTGGTCCCTAGCATTTGCCCTTCATCTTCACCCTGGAGCTCTCAGAGGCCCCTGCTCACCCTTTGCACCCCGTTCACCCAGCCTACAAACTGACAGAAGCACTGTGTGCTTCTCTCGCACCCTCGGCTGCGGCTGGGCCCATGTAGGGAAGCACCACCTTACTGTTCTTCGCGTCCCAGGGACCCAGCACAGTTTCTGTCCTTGCCCAATGCATGCCCTTTAAGGTGCTGGTTGAACGGAGAAAGGAGGCACTGGCAACCAGCTTATGTAGGGATCTTTGATCCAATTAACGTGGCAAATGAGGGTAAATATTTTGCATTTTGGAACACTCTTTGGCCTTAGTAGTACACATGAATTTATTTTCTGCAACTAGGTGTTGTCACTTCAGTTCCAAAGTGCATGCTAGCTGATGAAAACAAGTTTTCTTTCTAAAATAATTAACAAATATTATTTTATGCATCAAGCTGAAGAAGGGAAGTCTTAATGTATTTTATCTTCAGGTGTAAACATGAGCACTCACATTGCCATTTTCTATCTGTTGTTCTGCAGGTGGCATGATATTGCTAACATGTCCCACAATAGGTCCTTCTTTGCATTAGAGTTGGCGAATAAAGAGGAGACCATCCAGTTTCAAACTGTGAGTAAACACATGGAGATCACACAGGATATTTTTCTGAATGTGAGCAAGTTTGCATTTCTGTGTGTTTGGGGGTGGGGTGGCTGGCATTAAAATGATACGATTTTCCAGTTTTATAAAATATAAAATTGTACAACATTTTGCTTATTAGTTTTGTCATAATAGTACATTTGGCAAAGGTAGTTGCTCAGTAAAGACTTGAGTGAATGAATCTTTGAACAATGGTCTTTAAATTTAAGGGATTAAGCAGGGAAGAAAATAGATACCGATATCTTAATTTCCATTGACAAGTGAGTGGCTCTACAGAAAGATTATTTGTCCTTCTCTTTTATTCTCTTCACAAAGACAGTATTGAGTCCC
Source organism: Noctilio leporinus (assembly GCA_004026585.1). NCBI lineage: Eukaryota > Metazoa > Chordata > Mammalia > Chiroptera > Noctilionidae > Noctilio > Noctilio leporinus. The sequence continues at coordinate 143,485 of PVIW01003852.1, read as the reverse complement.
TGAGTCAAATGTTTTATTTAAAAATGTCTTTGAGTATCTATTTGTCAAAATAGAAGTTGATGTTTTCATAATTTTTAAATTTCTAAGTCATGTTGAACCTTTTGAATGCAAGAATTACACAGAATAGATTTCTTTCGTCTTCATAATTATAGCATTCCTATGAAGACCCACTATTAGAAATGAAAGAATCACACTGTGTACTAAAAGTGACTTGGCGTAATATGTTACCCAATTATGTCTTGTCCTCAAATACACTCTGTATCAAGTTGTAAATGTGCTTTTATTTATTTTACGCATGTTTTCTTTGTTAGGAAGACATGGAAACAGCAAAATACATATGGAGACTGTGTGTTGCAAGGCACAAATTTTACAGACGCCATCAGTGCAGTGTGTAAGTACACCCTGCTCGTGGAAATGACAGAAAATTATGAGTCTAGAAATTTTCACCTTGAGTTGTGTATCATGGAGAAAGGCAACTTTTATGAAAAATGATATTTTATGGGATTTTTACGATAAACTCTTCACTTTTGCATGTTAAAATGATATTTCACGGTTTTTTGTTTTTGTTTTTGTTTTCACTTTGGACCAGCTTCTAATAACTACAGATGCACCTCTAAGATCTGTTTTTAACTAGATCTAGATACTTAACTAGAATCTAATTCTTGCAAGTTAGAAAGGGAATCGCCTTTGTTTTTTAAATCAGCATTTTGTGTCGTGAAGGATTATTGCTTCTCAAGCCATTTCAAGAATTTATGCCCCTTCTTCCTCTTGTACATTTTTCTTAGCCCACGGCCTCCCCTCCCCCACCACCGCTGGTCATTCCCATCCGCAGCCAAACGTACTGTTAATATTTCACACCTGAAACGCTTTTCCTTTGTTCCACATGCCCTCTAGGTGCACGTCCTGTCTCTGCTCTCCTTTCTCGCACGTTTCTTCAAAAGAGTTGTATTATACTTGCTTTTCCTCCTTCTTCCTTCCTGTCCCTGAGCTGCCACAGCATTGGCACTGCCTGTCCCAGTGGCAGCGACCTTCATCCAGGTCAGGAGTTCTTTCCCTGGACGCTTCGGCAGCACTTGAACCTCTGACCTGTCCCTCCTTCCTGCTCCCTGCTGTCTCTTGGCTGCAGGGCCTGCCCTCTCTTGTTTGCTTTCTAGGCTCGCTCTTCTCACCTTTGCTGGTTTAATCCTCGGATCTCATCTCCATCTGCTTGGTCCCCAGGGGATTCACCTTCAAAATAGCATCTGTAGGCTGCAAGGGCAGCTGATCCCCTGTCCAGCCCCATCTTCTCCCTGGGCACATGGCCACCCATCCTCCTGCCTCGTTGACATCTCCATTTGGATCCTGAGAGGCACCTCACACTTGATGTGACTAAAGTCAGCTCTTGGCTTGCGCCTCTGCTTCCTCTGCCCCCAGACCTGCTTTCACTTTCTTTCCCATTTGACGTGGCAGCACTGTGTTCAGCAGCCCAAACCTACCTGACTCCTGCTTGATTCCTGGGTCTCTTTCATCTACATCCGATTCTTCAGCACGCTCACCTGCTCTGCCTTCAAAATATATCTGGTTTGCTTCTTGGCCGGGACATGGACAGGAAGCAACCAACAAATGCACAAATATGTGGAACAAATTGGTACCTCTCTCTCTTTCTTCCCTCCTTCCTCTCTCTCATTAAAAATCAATGAAAAACTCCAAAATGAATCTGAAATCTGATACTGTCACCCCTTCCCTTGCCAACAGCTCAGTGCCAGCTGCCATGGTCCGCCATCTGGAATATTGCTGTGGCCTTCTGACCCCATCCCTGTTTCTCTGCCTGCCCTGCCTGCTGCTCACGCTTCCGTTCACCTCCGTGAGCCCAGCAGACTGGCCCTGCACTGCCATTCTTTCCATCTTCAAAGCACAAGGCCTGTGTCACCTGGCCGTTCACTGGTTCCAGCCTTATCTCCTTTACCTTCCTCCCTGCTTCCCTGTCCCAGATGCATTAGGAGCCTTTCTGGTCTGAGAACATGTTACACCCCTGGGAGGCTACACTTGTCCCTTCCTCTGCCTGCAATGCCCTGATCCCATGTTGTCCCCTGCCTCACTCACTCAGCCCCTCACTGATCAGAGGTGCCTCTCCTCAGAGAGGCCGTCCCTAACTTCCTGAGTGTCCCCACCCCTTCCCCCTCCCTCCCTCTCTGTCTCTCTCTCTTTCACCAGGCACTTAGCACTACTTGAGTTTGTGTCTTTGTTCCCCTGTTTGTTGTCCCTGTCGCCCCCCAGCTGCTGAGGACAGGCACTCCCTGTGTTGCCAGTGCTACGCAAGGGCTTGGCCCACATCAGGCCTGAAGTTCGTTGAGTGAGTCTAGAGAACAAGTGTTGGGAGCCCTGAATTGGGGTGTCTGGTGCTGTAGGAGCCCTTAGGAGGAGGGCACCTCACCAAGCACCCTCAAGTTAGGAGAGGCTTCCCAGCAGAGGGACAGCCAAACTGAGACCTGCTTTCATGCATCCGCACAATCTTGTTTTAAATTGTCCTCTGTCCTCGGGTCCGTTGCTGCTGCCTCCTGTCAGTGTCACCTGCGCAATCCCGCCTGGTTCCTGCCAGTGTTCTGGTTGGATGAGCAGAGACGTAGCACTGCTGTCAGAGTTCCAGCTCAGGACCAAGTCTGAGTCCGCTCCTTTCCCTCTTCTTAGCTGTGGGGCTGCTGCAGCCTCCCATGATGCTCCGGGCTCAGCTGTGCCGCCCACCCTTGGTCCTGCCCCCCAGGCCCATCGGCCCCCAACACTGGGAATACCCTCGCAGCCCCAGGCCTCTGCCGACAGCCCTTCCTCCTCTCCTCCAGCTGCCCGTCACCCTTCCAGGTCGAGTTTCAGGGCAGCCACCTTCCAGTGGACCGTGCATTTCGTTGGCTCAGTCCTCAGTTCCACTCAAAGGCCTGTTTTTTTCCCTACTGCTTTCATAATAACAGTTGTGATTTAGGAAATGCTTTCCCTGCGTGAAGCATTAGGCTGAAAGGTTACCTCGTTTAATCTTGACAGTAGCCCTGCTTGGTACAATTGCCCCTTTGGACGAAGGTATGGAGACGTAGAGACGAGAAGTGCTGTTCCCCTGCTGTATAGCTGGCCGCTGGGAGCAGGAGGGCTAGATGGAGCCTGTGGGGTGAGCCAGGTGCTGGACTGGGAGATTCGTGTCTGCGGTGCAGACGTGGGTGTGCTCGTCTGCCGTGGCCGCGGAGCAGGCTTTCCTGTTGATCCTTGTGCCCGGGCTCGGCAGGGGAACGTGTGTGGAGGGCTTCCCAGTGAAGGCAGCCAGGTGACAGAGATGGAGTTGTAGGGGAGGAGGACCCTTTCCCTCCAAGTTGGTTTCCTTTTATTATTGATTGTCAATTGAAACAAAAACATCTTAAAATAAAGGTGGAGGAAAGGCTGGGGAAGTGCTTTGTGCTTTACAGAGACCCAGGTGTAAAGAAACTGTCCAGTGAGGAGCAAACGTGCAGAGACTCCTGAAAGAAAAGGGAAGGGGACCCATTTGGTAGAACCGTCTCCTGAGTGGCACTGAGGAGAACTACTCTGTTGCCCTCCCCTCCCTGCACCGGCCTCCCAGCCACATGTCTAGATGAGTCCAGCTGGTCTGAATGGGGTTTTGGAAAACACCAGCTGACCAGGAGGAGCAGCCCTGCTTTCTAGTACCTGTGGAAGCCTCTGCCTGCTGCGAGGTGGGGGCAGCTCTGGGTGCATTTGTAGACGAAGGTGCTTCTCTGGGCCGGCCTGGTTCCACACAGCCATGTGTGGCATTTTTATGCAGAAATGTGTTCTGAGATTCAAGGAATAGATACGCAGTCTATTGGAACGCAGCCTTTTTATAAGTATGCAGCCTTGTAAGGCTGTATAAGTTTAATAAGAGTATTCATGAAACTGAGCCATCATTTACCTTAGTTCGTTCTTTTCCTGGAAAATAATGGAGAATCCATCATTTTGAATAAACCACAAGTACCCCTTTTCAGTAGGCGCCTGTGTTGGTTGGTGCCACATTTTGTTTTCAGTCTGTATATCCAGTAGACCGTGGAAGTCATTTCCATGAAGTATTTATTCCTACCTATGTAATTATTTATGATGGTTGATAATCCACTTTAGTCCATGGGAAATGAATGTTTCACTGTGAGCACCTTGTTCCCCAGGTGAAGTAAATGAATTCTTAGCTTTCCGTATTTTGACAGGCAATAAAATGGAAAATAACTATTTAAATTTTTCTTAAAAGAGAGAGATTTATTTATTTATTTTTAAAGAGAGGGGAAGGGAGAGAAACATCAATTGATTGCCTCTTGTACACCCCCTAACTGGGGACCTGGCCTGCAGCCCAGGCATGTGCCCTGACCAGGAATTGAACCAGCGCTCAGTCCACTGAGCCACACCAGCCATGGTGGAAATAACTTAATTTTTACTGTTATGTCTTTTAAGGCTCTCAGCCTAGACTGTTTAGTCACACTCAGTATGATGATTCTGAAATGGTGGTAGACTGGTTCTCATGGTCCAGTGGTTAAACACAAGTGTGGTGGGCAGGTAATGAGACTGCAGCGGACCTGGAGCTGGACAGGGGATGCTGGGCCTCTGGTTCGGGGTGGGACCTCTGGGGGCGGGTTCTGTTTGCACAGACAGGAAGACTTCACCCCTTGAGCGTCCCCATCCCCACCCCTCAGACCTGCTGTATATTGATAATTTGATGGTGTTGAGATTCGCCTACTCTTGACCCAGATGAATATACTTTAGGGTTTAAAGAAGGGCCTGATCCGTCACGCCTTGCCTGCTCCCTCCACTTTCAAACAAGGTACTTTAGGGTAACAGGATCAGCTTATGCCACCCAGCTCTAAAAATGTTAGATAACAGCAATCTGTTTTTAATTTATTTAATGGGGGATAATGGGACTTTACTAAGCATTCCTTGAGGGTTGGATTAGAAATTGAGTAAGGTCATGTCAGTCTTTTAGGGGAATGACTTCTCCGCACCCCCTCCCCCCTCCCCAACCCCAGAACTGGTCCTGCTGTAATCAGCCTCTGGGATTTACAGGAAGAAAAGCTGGGGGACAGGACATGAACCTTGAGAGGTTTCTTGGTGTAGGCTTGGTGAAGCTTTTGTCTCCCAACTCTGTGGAGAGTAGAGGATGGATCCCCCCGACCCCTCATACCTTGCCCCACCCAGTCTGTAAAGTCAAGGGATGGAAGTTTCAACAGACTTTCTGTAGAGGAGGAAGCTGGGTTCCAATGACCAGCCAGTCATTTGCTGAACACAGAGGGAGGGTTGGCGTCTGCTTCCTGCAGGTTAGGGCTATCTGTGAACAGAGCAGCTGGTCCTGTGTCCTGGAAATGTTTGGGATCAGGAGACAGCTGAAGAAGGCCCTACCTGGGGAAGGGTTAGGGCTGCCCCACTTCTCCTAGGTCTACTGTAGGGTTTGAAGACAGACTCTGTGAGAGGCCTGGAAGAAGGCAGAGTAACCCCTGTTCCATTTAAAAAAAAAAAAAAATTACAGAGACTTAACATTTTCTAGGTGTTTCCACCATCCATCAATATTTTTTGTTCATCAAATCTCATTCCTTGTCACTAGCCATAAATATATCAAAAAAAAAAAAAAAGCATGCAAAGCAAAATTCAGACAACTCTTAGAAATACCAGTTCAACTGGAAGTGCTTAGTAATAAGCATCTCTTTACGCCTCACTCACTGTGTCACTTGTTCGTCAAACGTGGAGGGCTTCCCACGTGCCAGGCACCAGCGACACATGTGTGCTGTTGCCTGTGCGGGGCGTACAGATCATTGGGGTTGCGGCTGGGGTTGGGTTGGAGGAGTCAGGCAAACGATCAGTTGTCAGGCGCTTGCACGCGTCTTCCAGTGCTTGTTCTGCTACTTCTTTTCCATGTGACCAGGAGTAATTGGCTTAATCTAAGTATCAGTTTCTTCATGTGTGAAATTAGGGTCATAATTGTCCTCCCTCCCGGGGATGTGGGTTCCACACAAAGCAGTGTTGCAACGTTTGTTTCACCGGGGCCAGCAGCCTCGTCTGGGTTCGTCTTCTCCGGTGCGTGCAGTCCAGCGATTGTTGTTTTCCCTGAGACGTCTTCACCCGCCTCATTTCAGCCGCACCCATCGGCATGGCGAACTGCCCGCCGGTTCCACCATTTTCTCCTGCGTGCTGAGTTTAGGGTAGCTGACCTCGTAGGAAACTGCATTTACAGGAACACTGGCCAGAGGAAGAGGAGGTCCGGGTGTTAGGACGAAGGGCGAGGCTGGCCCCAGCGAAGGCCTGGCGGGTAGAAGAGGCCCTAGTTGGCTGGCACTGGGCAGGAGCGGCACAGCTCGGTCGCGGGGGCGTCGCTGCCGGCTTCCTAAGCTCCGCGTCCTTGGACTGCGCGGGGCACACACTTCAGTTTATTTTTGCTGCGGGCTGGGCAACTCGGGATGTGTTGGAGGATTCTATCAGCAGTCCTTGCTCCCCGTGTCGGGGTTATGAATTTATAGCGCGTGAGAAGTTCAGTCCCTCTCAGTGAGTCTCGGGACTAAATATAAACTTGAGAGGACCAGTTGGCCTAACCCTAGCCCTGACCATGGAGAATGAGCCACCGCAAAGTAAACTTCAGGGCTACAAAATGCCAAGTCCACAAATTCCGGACACAGGGGTTAGGAGTATATTAACATACAGTTAAGGAGTATTAAAAAAAGTAAAACCCAGACACGCCCTCCTGACCTGTTTCACCAGGGAGGCCTCCTCCCTTTCCCAGGACGTATAATATTTTACCAATTGATATGCAGGTATTTTTACATTCTAATAGAATTTGTGTCGATTTTGTTGAACAGTATAAACATTGGCAGAATTGGAGCATCCTTCGGAAAAGGCACATCTATCTATTCATCAATAAGCAATTACATTCCAAAGATAATGAAAGAAAATTACTAAAGAAAGTATTTAATTTAAATAAGTCATTTGGTAAAAGCAGTTGTCACCTGATGTTAAGCTAATAGGGTTTGAAATAAGATATTAGTTGTTAGAGTGCTAAGAATGTTAGTTTATGAAATATGAAGCTTGATATTATGAAAAATGTGCTGATTAAATGGAGTGTTGACTGTGTAATTAGGGATTTTCTAGTAATTAGTCCTTAGAACACTATAACCAAAGGTCACAAAATATTTTTGTAATCAGTAATTATGTGCCACATAAGCTCATGGGCCAGGAACAGATGGAGAAAGGTTTCTTTAAAGTGCTTTGACCAAGTTATGTAAGTCTTTAACAAAGCCAAGAATCCTCAGTATTTAGGTTCCTAGATCTTACTGACCACACAAAAGCAAAAAATGTCTACCTGTTTAAAAACGATACAATTACAGGTGAGCTTTTCTGTTTCTTGTTCTTTTTTGACCTAATTTTATTCAGAGATGGGACTTGTGACTAGTTTAAACCCTCAGCTTATGTGATAAATGTCAGTTAACACTCCTTAATATTCTCATTGCCTTTTTCTTCATTGCTTTTTATTTATTTATTTTAATTTATTATTTTTCAGAGAGGGGGGAAGGAAGAGAGGGAGAGAGACATCCATGTATGGTTGCCTTTCACCTGCCTCCAGCCACAGACCTGGCTGGAGACCTGGCCTGCAACCTGGTTATGTGCCCTGGCTGGGGATCGAACCAGTGACCTTTGGGTTTGCAGGCCGGCACCTTATCCACTGTGCTACCAGCCAGAGCGTGTCATTGCTTTTTTAAAAGTGCATTTAAAACCAATCAGAGAGACCTTTCTTGAAAGAAAGGTAAATGGGTTTTCCACAGGCCCTTAAATCAAATTTTTACTTTTTTGTTTTCCCTTAGTTCCTTAAAAGAGAAACAAATTCTTAAGTTACCAAAGTTACAAATCTATCTCTTCATTACGTTTGCAGACTTTTAATTAAAGGCATCCTGGTTGCTTCCGGCTTTAGGGCTGTGGTGATGGGGGTGCTCGGTGCTGACCCAGGCCCCCGGGACAGGCTCATGTGCACCGAATCTTGCTCCCTCTGGGATGAGTTTGTGGGTGGCCTAGTCTTGCCTCTTTCCTCCTCTGTGTGGGTTCATCCAGGGGCTTCTCCTGGGTGGGCCAGGAGCTCCTGCCGACATCCCCCACTCCCCACCCCCGCATCCAGGTGACAGACGCACTGGGTGAAGGCTCATTCCCAATGGTCAGAGAGATCTGGGCATCAGGACGGGGCAGCCGCTCCGTGTAAGAACAGAGGATCTCCCTTTTGCTCAAATTGGTGATCACATCATTTCGTCTTTTGGCATTAGAACGTTTATCATGTTACCTTCTTATTATTTTATTTCGGTAGAATTAGGAAGAGCATGTGTGTGTGAGCGTGTATATGAGCTCTTCTCAAAGGCATGTCTTATTTTGTAGGCAAACTCAGACCATCACAGTGAACCTGATTAGGAGGAGGTCTTCTTCAAGGATGTCTCTGGTAAGAAAAGAGGAAAAGGACCATGGCTGCTTTTCTCTTAGTGGTGTCCTCATTCTTAGTAAAACAGGCTCAATGTAGTGCTGATTTTTAGTTTGAATCACAAGTGTGTTGACAATACGTGTTTGTTTTTGACCAAAGAAATGCTGATTTTTCCATAGGTGAAGCCCAATATTTATGTAATGTTTATTACATTGCACATACTGAGATGTTAGCTCCAACCTAATATTTAACATTTTGGCTATCAGCCAAGAGTAATCGGAAGTCAGTAGTTATTTAAAAGACCGAACAGTGGTGCCTATTAAGATGAACTATACTACGTGTAAGCATCTTATATTCAAGTGTTTGCAGAAGAATTTTTAAAAATTTGTGTCTATCATGTTTCCCTGTGCCCTCTGATGTCTGACATCCATGCTTGGCACTGCCATCCTGGGAAACAGTGAAAATGACAGATAGAGCTGTAGCGTTTTTGTGTTTACTTCGCATGCGTGGTTTCGACCCCTTTACAAGTTTTTCAGTGTAAGAAAGAAGCCAGCCGAAAACCGCTTTACGTACGTTACACAGACCGTGCGCTTTAACCCTGTCTCCAACTTCCCGTTGCTCAGCCCACCCCTCAGGCCTACGCGATGCCGGCACCGCCCCCGATGCACTACGCAGAACCGTACACGTCCTCTCAAGGTAGGTGTGCGGTCGCCCAAGGCCCTCCCAGAACTGTGAGGGTGGGGATGAGAATGGAGATTTGGAAATCTTGAAGCCAGTGTCATTGCGGGTTGATGTGACATCCAGGATTGTTGCCGTGATTATAGCCATGCTAGACTCATGGAATAGGCTGCCGTTCCATTCAGTGTCTTGGACGTGTGTAGAAAATATGCAGTATAGTCATCCTCTACCCACGCGGACGTGTTCGGGGACCCGAATCGGGTGCCAGAGACCATGCATGGTGCCCAACTCGGCATGTATCGTGCTTTATCTCATGCATACGCACCTGTGGGAAAGGTTAATTTCTAAGTTGAGCAAGAAAGAGATTAGCAATAGCTAGTCATAAAATAGAAAATTATAATAATACACTGTAATAAAAGCTATGTGACTGTGCTCTTTGTTTCTCTTAAAATATCTGGAATTTTCCATTTAATCTTTTCAGACCACGGTTGACTGGGTAAGCCCAACAGAAAGCAAAACTGTGGAAAGAGGGGCGGGACTACTGTGTTCAGTTTTTTAAAATCATGTTAAAATTGAGGTAGCATTGGCTAATCACGTATAGATTTCAGGTGTATGTCATTATAATTTATATTAATATACTCAAATGCGTGCCTACCACCCAAAGTCTAGATGCTATACGTTGCCATGTATTTGACCAGCTTTACCTACTCTGCCCTCCCACAACCCTGCTTCCCATCCAGTCACCGCCACTCTGTTGTCTGTATCTAGGAGTTTGTTTGTTTTTAGTTTGTGTGCTACTTCTTTGTTTTATGTTGCCCAGATGAGTGAAAACATTTTCTTTTTTTCTGTTCTGACTGATTTACTTCCCTTACCAGAATGCCTTCAAGATTCATTCTTGTTGCCACAAATGGCAGTATTTCATTTGTTTTTATGGCTGGGTAGTACACTACTGTGTGTGTGTTTGTGTGTGTGTGTGTGTATCCACATGTCCTTTATCCCTTATTCTGTTAGTGGACACTTCAGTTGTTTCCATGTCTTGGCTATTGTAAATAATGCTGCAGTGAAGATAGAGGTGCAGGTATTTCTCTGTGAATTACTGTTTTCATATTTCTTTGGTAAATGCCCAGGAGGGAATTGCTGGATCATATGTGCTACTTTTGATGCTCACGTGATCCCAAATTTGGCTCATTGGCTCATCTTCAACCTGGTACCTGTTCTGTCCTGTTAACACGCCACTGTCCGCCTGTCAGTGCTGCTTTGGTTTCCGGCACAAGGTGCCACAGGTGCATTCTGTCTTTTTTCCCTACCTGAGACCTTCCCACTGGAGAGGTTTAAACATTTTATTTTTATTTTTCACTTGATTAATATGGGCAGCTATATTTAAGAAAGTACTTCCGAAGCTGAATCTCACATGTTGAACATTTACTCTCTACTCTGTGTACAAGGATGTGCTATAAAGGCAGGGAAGTTTATGCAGAAAAGTCATTCCACATCTTAAGAAGCTTAGACTCTAATAGCTGAGGGATAAGGCAAGCACAGAGATACCTTCAACACAGAGAACGTGGTTAGTTTTGATGAGCGAGAGCAAGCAATTCTCGTACCACTCAGTGGAAGAGTGAGTCTGTCTGCGCCGGGGAGCCCTCTGGGCCTCAGAGGGTGGGGGACATCAACAGGTGGAGAGGGGTGGGTCTGTGATGGCTGCACCTGGTTTGGGGACAGGGAATGCCATGCACACAGTGAGGAGGAGAGTGGGAGAGTAAAGGGGTCTATTCAGCTCCTGTAGGGACCTGATAGGAAGTGAAACCTGAAGGGACTCGAAGGTGGCTGCTTTGTGCCGGGCCTCACGGTGAAGATGAGGACTTCCAGGCAGTGACGGGGCGTTAGGGAGCAGTGTTTTGGGAGGTAGACCCTGAACTCCACCTCAGGATATTTTTTACCTGCACCATCTCTTCCCCCTGCCCTTGCCTGATTTTGTGACCCCAGCCCCTGCTACTCCTGGGAAAGGGCTCCTGGCGCTGTTAGCGTTTCTTTGCTGTTCATTCCTTTTCCTAATAATTTCCCCCCCTCTTCTCTCTTCTGACTGTTTTGTGATTTTTTTCCGTTCCTGTTTCACACCCTTCTGAGAGTGATCCCTGTGTGTTGCTCCTGTTGGGCGACCTGTTTGCTCCTCCTGCCTTAGCTACGCTGTTCAAGCTGCCCTTTTCCGGGTCCCCGGCACCTCGCACACCCTCCTTACCGTCCAGTTCCAGGGTTCCCTCCTTGTAAAATCTCGGTTACGATGTCTGTCTGTCCCTGGCTCCTTCCCTCCCTCTGCAGACTCCGCACTTCAGATTCACCAAGGATGAGTGTGGCCTGCATTCCCACCCCTCCTCACTGGGACAGCCCCCCTTGTCACCTGCCAGGTGATTGCACAGCTGGGGGCCCTCAGCCCCAGTCCCTCCACTGCCAATGCAGTTTCTTCTTTTTAACGCTCTCACTCGCTGTTGTGCCAGGGGACCCAGTATCCGCAAGGTCCACCCTCCAGCTTTGTTGGACACACAGCTCAAGGGATGGTCTCAGCTCCCTGGTGACCGTTCCTGGCCTGGTGTTCAGCTCTGCGCGACATTCCCTCACTTTGTTTCCACCAGGGCCCCTGCTCTCCAGCTGCCTGGTGTGTAGCCACGCCAAGCCTGGCCTCTAGGAAAGGTCACAGCGTTGCCCTTGCATCTGCGTTGTCCAGAGTGCCCTTCCCCCACATGCCCCCATCCAGTCAGGCAAGGCTGGCTCGTGCCATGGGAACAAGCAATCCTGAGCTTTGATCCTGAGCTCTGTGTGGCTTACATAGTCAGGGTTGCTTCTTGCTCAGGTTTCAGATTTCCTGACCTTCGTGCACTGGCAGGAGGACCCTGCTTCCATGTGGAATGCGGCTGGTCAGAAGGGCAGGGGAAGGGAGCAGGCAACCTGGCTTGGCTGTCTGCCATCTACCCACCTACCCTTCCCCAGGACCAGCCCCATGGGGGTGCTTACCTCCCCCCATTCCAGGTGCACCAGGTGCCTCCCCCACCCACCTATCCCTCAAGGCCTCTCCAGTCCATACCTTCTCTTTTCTGACCGCATCAGCCCAGCCCTTTTATTTGACTGGACTCCAGTCATTTCCCCCCATCACTTCTTAGCATAGTGTTTTACAGTGTGGCCTCAGAAATGGCTGGTGTGCGCGGGGTGCAGAGAGGAACCTGGAGGCAGGGTGGGCAGGGATGTGCTAGTCCAGACAGGCGGTGACAGTAGGAGGGGCTCCTGGCTCCGGGGCTGTCTGGGTCCCAGGGGTGGGCCGAGTACCAGGACAAGGAAGCACTTTGCATCACCGGGAAGAACTCGGCCAGACCTTAAAGCCTGTTTGTTCCTGGCTCTTTGCCACCAGAATGAAGTCCCAGCCCTGGATGATGGTGCATTCACTTTGAAAATCAGTTGTTACTTAAACTGATTTGAGTCACAAGAAGTGTTTTTCAAAGGCTGTTCCCAGAAGGGCTTGCCTGCTGCTTTTCTTGAAGTGTTTAAAGGTCACCCTCATTCTTGTTGCAGGTGAACTACAGGTAGGCTGGAAGAGAATGCCTCTTCCCAGCCCCGGACAGGTACATCCGTATGCGGGTAGCTGCTGTCGATTAGGTTAAGCTCTTGGTTCGGAGCTGGGGATCCCAGTCTTACGGAAGCGAGGGGCAGGAGTGGGGGCCTGGCTGGCTGTCTTAGCATGGTTCTTCTTGGCCCTGCCCCCTCGTGAGGCGAACAGCTGCCGGTGACAATGTGGGACCTGCAGAAGCTCAGAATCTGCTGAACTAGTGCCCTTTTATGTTCATTTTGGAAGAATCTATACAAACAAGCTACGGTTCCATTTAAGGACGTGTTTACAGACTGTTGGTGCTTAAACCGGCTCAGCACCGCCGGCCACGGCCCCACTGGGGAGAAAGCAGGCCCTCGCCCTGTGCCTCCAGGGGAGGCCCTGCCCCCAGCGCCCCAGTTTCAGGGAGTGTGTTGCCTCTCTGGTAAAGCATGTTTCTGACTTTGAGAAAAAGGCACTGTTTTGTGATACAGCTGTACTCTTAAAGGCTGGGTGTAGATTTATTGGGCCACTCTTTATGGGGTGCAGAGCACCCAGCACCATCTCAGTAGGCGGAGCTGTCTCCACGGCGTGGGTGAGGGAACCAGGACGCAGGGTCCCCGTCAAAGCCTTGACTTTTCAGCATGGATTTTCATGGGCTACGTTGAAAACGTCGTCAGCATTCAAGACCTGTCTCCACATCTGTCTGGAGTAATTCATGCCATGGAATACACTTAAAACTCATTTTAAGACCTATTTTAAATGTTTCTCCCCAGATAACCTCTTTGTGACCAACCAGAACGGATACTACTGTCACTCTCAGACAAGCTTGGATCGAGCCCAGACGGACCTCAGCGGGCGCATGCGGAATGGGAGCGTCTACAGTGCCCACAGCACCAGCTCCTTGAATAACCCCCAGCCCTTCGTGCAGCCCTCCCCCATGTCCTCCAACCCCAGCATCACCGGCAGCGACATCATGAGGCCCGACTACGTCCCGTCGCACCGGCACAGCGCCCTGATAGCCCCCTCCTACCGGCCCACCCCAGATTACGAGACGGTGATGAAGCAGCTCAACAGAGGGATGGTGCACGCGGAGCGGCAGAGCCACTCGCTGAGAAACCTCAGCATCGGCAACTCGTACGCCTACAGCAGGCCCGACGCGCTGGTCTACAGCCAGCCCGAAATCCGGGAGCACGCCCAGGTGGCCTCGCCGCCGGCCCACTACCCGTTCCACCTGAATTACAGCTTCCACAGCCAGTCTCCCTACCCCTACCCCGCCGAGAGGCGGCCGGTGGGGGGCGCTGTCAGTGTGCCCGAGCTGACCAACATGCAGCTCCAAGCCCAGGACTACCCGGCTGCCAACATCATGAAGACCCAGGTGTATCGCCCGCCGCCACCCTACCCCTACCTGTACCCGAGGCCTGCCAACAGCACCCCCGACCTGTCCCGCCACCTCTACATCAGCAGCAGCAACCCGGATCTCGTCACCAGGCGCGTCCACCACTCGGTGCAGACGTTCCAGGAGGACAGCCTGCCGGTGGCACACTCCCTGCAGGAGGTCAGCGAGCCGCTCACGGCGGCCCGGCACGCCCACCTGCAGAAGAGGAACAGCATCGAGATCGCGGGGCTCACGCACGGCTTCGAGGGCCTGCGGCTGAAGGAGAGGACCATGTCGGCCTCGGCCGCGGACGTGGCCCCCCGCGCCAGCCCCGCAGGCTCCCAGCCCGCTGTTTCCGTGGAAAGAATAAAGCGAGGAGAGATGGTTGAGCTGGAGGGCCTGCGATACGGTCACAACAAGTCCCTTTCTGATGCCACCATGCTGATCCACAGCAGCGAAGAGGAGGAGGATTTTGAGGAGGAAAACAAGGTGCCGGCTGTGCTGTCCCCACGGGCACGTGAGCCCCGGGGCGGTTACTCCCAAGAGCTGCAGGCCAGCTACTCCTGTGCCTCCGTCCCTCCAGGCGTCGGCCCGCTGCACATTCTTGAGCCCAAGTCCCATGTCACAGAGGCTGAGAGGAGGGGGAGGGAGGGCAGCCCCGTGCACCTGCTGGTGGACGCCCAGCGTCCCCGGAGGGATGGGCTGCTCACCCCCTCCATGTCTGAGTCTGACCTCACCACGTCGGGGAGGTACCGGGCCAGGAGGGATTCTCTGAAGAAGAGGCCAGTGTCCGACCTGCTCTCTGGAAAGAAGAACGTTGTGGAAGGACTTCCACCGTTAGGGGTGAGTGTTGGGTGTCCAGGGGTGCCTCCCCCGGCTTCAGCAGCCCTCCAACCTGCATTTCTGTGCACCTTCTCCCCTGTGAGTGTTGTCTTTGACTCACTACTTCTGACACTTCCAGCTGTTTTTCTTATCCCCCCACCCCACTTTACTGTAGTTTTGTCTTAGTTGGAACACATTTGAGTTTGATAATTTACAAAGTAATAGAGATTGGTCGGATATGAGTGGCTTTTCTAGAGCTAATTTGACCAAGTGACCATGCAGATGTTGGAAGCTGCCTGGGATGGAGTAGCAAGAATGAATGGAATGGTGCAGCAATGTGGTGTGAGGAAAGGAAACTACGGGTTTACGACCCGAGCCCAGCTTGCTCTGCTGGCCTCTGTGAACGGTCCGGGTGCTGGAACGGCCCCCAGGGATGCGTTTGCCCCAGTGACATTGGAGAGCAGCATCCACGGAGCATTCCTGACGTGTCCTCATGTTAGCTGCGTGGGTGCAGCTTCAGGTGCTCGGCCGTGATCTCAGGGCTGGAGAGTGATCCTGGAGTTGGGAAGGTGGCACTTTGTGCCAGCAAGGCTCCAGGTCTCTTTAAAAGAAAGATTAAATGAACTGAGAACCTAAGGATGGCCCCCTGTAGAAGATACAGCTCTTTAATAATCAGTTTCAGGAATAAGCATGCCTCACCCAGTGGAAAGCAGAATGGAACAGCGTAACGGTTCTCGCTGCCGGCCCCAGTGTTCATCTGCTTTACCTTGTCCTGCTCACAACAGGCCCATTGTGCCCCCAGACGAGGGGGTAGACTGGGGACTTTAAGTAACGTTCCCAAGGTCTTACAGCTAGTGAGGGACTGAACTGGAATTTCAAACCCATGTTTATCTCTTCAACCTGTTCTTTTATCTGCTACACTGTTCTGCATGGAGTTATATTGTACATAATATTTTGTTAAGTAATAATTGCTTATCTGACCCTTGCCCGTTTTGTTTTTCCACTGAAACCTTTTTTTTTTTTTTAAGATTTTATTACTTTTAGAGAGAGGGGAAGAGAGAGAAGCAGAGAGGGAGAAAGGTATCAGTGTATGGTTGCCTTTCACCTGCCTCCAGCCACGAACCTGGCTGGAGACCTGGCTTGCAACCTGGTTATGTGCCCTGGCTGGGGAATTGAACCTGCGACCTTTGGGTTTGCAAACTGGCTCCTTATCCACTGCGCCACCAACCAGGGTAGAATTTTGGTTTTGAATTTTAAGTTTACTTAGATTTTTTTGGCAGGGGAGTATATTCTTACCCAGCTGAACTTTGAAGGCCAGTGTCAGATTGGCTGAAAGTGTGGGCTCATCATCAGTGATTGAGGGTGGGAGGCGTCTGCCAAGTAACTCTCCTTTCATAGTTAAAACTCTTCCTAATCGAATCAAGAACCACCCATCAGCCCTGGCTGGTGGCTCGGTGGAAAGGTGCCCACCTGTGAACCCAAGTGTTGCTGGTTCAGTTCCCACCCAAATCACATAACCAGGTCTCCAGCCAGGTCTCCAGCCAGGTCCGTAGCCAGAGGCAGGTGAATAGCAACCATACATGGATGTTTCTCTCCCTCTCTGCCTCCCTCCCTCCCCCACTCTCTAAAAAGAATAATTAATAAAATCTTTATAAAGAAAAAGAACCACCCATCATGACGTGACCCCAGGCTTTCCCCGGATGACACTTGCTTTGGGTCCAACACTCAAGTCAATCAGCCCTGTGCATTTTTAATGGGCCCGGCAAGTTCTGCTCATTTTGAGGACTTTGGTCAGTTTGGTTCTCTCAAAACACAGATTTTCCCTCCCGTTGACTTTTAAAACCGACAGTGTTAATAAAACTAGGAGGCTGGACCATGCTTTTGTTCCCGTTCTCTGCCCATAAGGGATCCTCCTTGGTCAAAGAATGTCACGGGGTCGGAGTCCAGCGCCTGCCTTTTATATTTATATTAGTCCCCATTTCGTGGACCCGTCATGCCCCAGAACCATACGTGGATGTATGGGGACCCTCACCTCTGCTTTGCCTGCTGTGGCCTCGTGTTAAGTCCAGCAGCCGGGAAGGCATGAACAATGCTTTCTGAGTTCCATGATGCAGCAGAACTGACCGTAATGGAGGTTGTTTTTACATGGTTACCATACATCTGTGGAGGCAGCGTTGTGACCCGGTTTTCTCTTTTGTCAAGGAGGATAGTTCCAGCCTCCAGGGTGGTTGGAGGGATGAGGCGAGGCCGGCACCCAGCAGGTGCTCAGATGGGACTTGTTACTGTGTGGTAGTCGCACATGTAGCTTACTGGCTCCCCAGGAACTGAAGAGCTCAACCGTTGCCATTAGACTGTCGTAACAAAGAAACGCAGTTCGCATACTAATACGAATGGAGGTTTAATATTAAAAGCAGTGAGAAGAACTGCAGACAAGCAGGAACACTTCAGAATTCCCCACCCATCTCCACCCGCCAGGGCCTTGATCGTTATCTGGGAGGTGGACTGGGTTGAGAGCTACGGAAAGGTTTTCTTTTCGTTGTGCCCTTAGTATTACCGGGCGGTGCTCACGTAAGACCGCCCGATGCAGGTTGTGCGTTTAAAGCCACATGCTTGTGCCTCAAGGGCTCCGTACCGGGTATTTGAGGCCACTTTGGACTCTGCCCCATTCTTCAAATACTGACATTAAGGCTAACCTTTCAGCCAGTCAAGCTTCCTCCCGCATCCACGCGGGGACATTGGGAGCTGCCTCTTACTGGCCTCGGTGGGAGTTTTTCACCATGGAAATCAGCAGACTTGGCAGCTCAGAACTACCAGAGAGTCCGTCAAACTTCTCGCTGTGCTTCTGCACACACCAGAGTCACGACCTTGTCACCTACGCAGCACCACTCGGTCTCTCCCGCTCTGCTCCTGTCTACCTCCCTCCCTCCCAGGCTGGTAGAGCTGGTTTCCTTTATGAGACAGAACTGAGAAAACCATTTCTTTTAACATGGGGCTACTGTTAGGAAATTGTGGCTTCCAAGGAGGTGCACATAGACTATCTATGGAAGTTCAGCACTCTTGGGCATCTTTACCTTAGAGAAGAGCCTCGTCAGCTTTAACAAGGAGCCCAGGAGCACCAGTTTTCAGGGGACCCTCTGCTATGTGCCCGTGTCCGTGACCTTCCTTGTGTCACAGTGGGATTGCAGCCCTGCTTTATTTTCCTGGCTTAAAAACATGGCAGTTCGGAGAGGCGAGGTGGCCCCATCCAGGTCACATGGTCTGAAACATAGGACAGAATAGAGACCTGTGCCAGGGAAAACATTTCCTTTTTTTTTTCCTACAATGATTTGAAGGACTAATGTATATTTTCAAAAACTCACCAAAGCTTCTTTGCAATCCGCTGATGGCATTTAAAACCCTTTTTGAAGGACAGGAGCGAATGTTTTGATGTGCCGTGATTTGAAGTCCGGGGGTTCTCTGCAGGAATGCTGCCAGTCTGGAGCCTCGCCTTCCATTGCAACAGAACCCCAAAACCAGCTGCGTTTCAAAACCTTCTATCTGGCAGGTTCATCAGGGCCGTGGCCTGGAGGGGAGCCCCTCCTCCTGATGTTGTGGAAGGCTGGGGTTGTGTCTGGGAAGGCGTGTGCTTTCTCCTCAGTGTGCTTCCAGCCTTCACGCCAGCATTGGAAGTTTCTTTTCCGAGGGGCCGTCTTTGTGTATATTTCATATGTACATGTCCATCTTTTTCTAGGGAATGAAAAAGAGCCGGGTGGATGCAAAAAAAATGGGCCCCCTCAAATTGGCAGCCCTGAACGGCCTGTCCCTGTCTCGCCTGCCTCTGCCTGACGAAGGGAAGGACGTGTGCGCCCGGGCCACCAATGACGAGAGGGTACGTACATGGTGTCCCCTGCGGGGAGAGGGGGTGGCGCGCACACTGCTACCTGAGTTTTTAGTGACTTTCCTAACACTTTTAGTAACCATGAGTGTTGAGGGATTTTGTAACCTGGGCCTCAAAACTGGGGCAAAGCCCTGGCTGGTAGCACAGTGGCTAAGGCGCCGGCCTGCGAACCCAAAGGTCGCAGGTTTGATTCCCCAGCCAGGGCACATAACCAGGTTGCAAGCCAGGTCTCCAGTCAGGTCTGTGGCTGGAGGCAGGTGAAACGCAACCATACATTGATGTCTCTCTCCCTCTCTGCCTCTCTCCCTTCCCCTCTTTCTAAAAAAAATGAAATAAAATCTAAAAAAAAAAAAAAAAATGGGGCAAATATATAGCTCATGTCTTAATGGATCATTTTAGGCTGGAATGTTTTGTTTTTGTTTTTTTAATTTTATTGTTGTTGTATTACATCCATCCCCTTTTTGCTCCCCTGACTGTTTTTCTTCACCTTCTTCCAGCCACCTGTGGCCGTCTTGATTTTTGATGGCCTTCAGGTTAAAGGAACTCTACAAATGCACATGAGTGCACACAGGAGAGATAGCTGACATTGACCGCTTTCATTGTACTGAAAACGGACCTCAATAGGAAGGGGCTATTGGATTTTTTCTAAACTCCCTTTGTGACCAAGACAGGCATGAATTACGCCACACAAAAGTTAACTTGCTTACCACTGGATCCTGGAAATGGTTTCCAATATTTAGTACTGTTTTCAGTTTTTTAAATAATTATGTGTTATAAAATTGAAACGTTTGTTCGTAGATGTTGGAACTGATCACTGTTCTTCAGGAGAATTTTCTGTTTTACGGGGGTCACAAAACTGACCATCGATGTAGAGAAAATGAATTTGACAGATTGCTTTAGGCCATTCTTCACCTTTAAACAGAACTTTGCATTTATTTCTCACCAATAAGATTATTTCATTTGTTGTGGCTTGGTAAAAATTTAACTTTGGCTTCCCCTAGAATTGTGTTAGATCATGCTTGAGTTGAAAACAAGATTTCACATGTATAATCAGTGTACAGCTGCCACATGTGACTATATTGATACTATTCCCCATATTCTATTCCACAGTGTAAAATCCTGGAACAACGCTTAGAACAGGGAATGGTATTCACAGAATATGAAAGAATTCTTAAAAAACGGCTAGTTAACGGTGAGTGCTCAACCGCACGACTCCCCGAAAATGCAGAAAGAAATCGGTTCCAAGATGTGCTGCCCTATGATGATACCAGAGTGGAGTTGGTCCCAACCAAAGAAAACAATACCGGTTACATCAACGCTTCACATATCAAGGTGAGGCAAACGCTTAGAATAATTAACAGGATGCGCGGTTTTGAGTTGCTACAAGTGTTGGAATTATACTCCTATCTGTATTCTTTAAAAGCACCTCTAGTTACAGGCGTGTTTTATGCTGTTAGCTGGGAAATCTGTACGTTCAGGGCTGGACGGGACGTGTTTGTCAACGGAGCCAGAGTGAGGTTCACAGTCCCGATGGGCAAACCACTCTGCCCTCCGCTACGTCGTTAGGACTTGAAGCACTTACTTGCCCAGCTTGAGATCTTTGCCTTTCTCAATCTGAAAATTTCTTTCACCTTCTCCTGAGGGAACTTCAAAGCCAGAATTGATTTTTTTTCCTCATGACAAACCTACGTGCATTTCTGTAACACAAGTGTCTAGGGTTCTTGGTGTTTCCACCAAGGCTTTTACCTACGATGGTGCTGTCTGTTCTCTTGGCGTACTCCCCGTGGGCACTTGGACACGTTGTTTTGTTTATTACTGTGGGAAGCGTGATGAGTCACTGTAGGGAGTGTGGAGAGGCGGCCGCACGCCCAGTCCTCTCCTCCGCCCTGCGTGGTGCTCCTGCTGGCCAGGGGCAGTTCCTGAGGGTGGGAGGAGTTGCCTTCCAGTGCACGAGTGAGTCAGTATATACGATGAGGCCTTTTTCCTTTTCCCCACGTTTTATTTCATATGCACGTGGTATCTGGTGAGAGCAGTTTCACAGGTGAGGCTTTCTAGAGACGTGGCGCCCAGCCTCTGGTCCTTGATGGTCCTTGGAGGTCTGTGCGTGCGCTTTTTACCCTGGTGTACTCTCCCCAAAAAGCAGGCCGTTCTTGGCTGTAACTCACCCAGCCTCTCCTGCTTGTACGGAGACGCACCGAAGGCTGTTGCACTGTAGTCCTGTGGTGGCATTTCAGAATCTTCCGAGGCCCCTGCTGGACGGCCAGGCCTGCGCGGTCCCACGTGGGGCATCCTAGCACTTGTCTCAGGATGAAGAAACGCCGACACCTTCTCCTGAGACTCCTGGTCTTGTTCGCTGTGTAACCGGTGCCACCCACGGTGCCTGCCGCTGAGTGGGTGCCCAGTGAGAGGCTAGATGGGTGGTGACCAGGGCCTGGCAGCCTTCAGCGAGAGGGTGGGCGGCACAGTGCCTGGCCCAGGGCGCCATGTCATCAGGTCAGCCGCCGAGGGGAAGACGTGTCCCGAGACCCCTCCTGTAGGGTCTCGTGGGAACTTTGGCCTCGTTTTTAAAATAAGCCAGGAAAGGCCTTGTGGTCGCTGAGCGTGAGTGCAGCTGAGGTGTAACCCTGATCTCCCAGCCACGTTGATGGCTCCTCTGGACTGCGCTGGAGGGGGTTAACCCCGAGGTGGGGCTCAGTGTCACTGCGGAGGGGGCTCCTGACTCCTAAGGCGGAGGTGAGGCTTCCTTACGTCCGAAGATGATGTCTCCTGGATAGCTGACATTTAACCCAGGCCTTGGCTTCATTGCTCATACTTTTTCCGGTGTGTTTGGTTCCTCATGAGAGGAAATTGTGTTTGAAATTTGGGGCATTGTGATCATTGATCATCAGTTTTATGAGAAGAAAAATCACAGCAACAGCAGCAATTGCTTACTGAGTATCGATTGTGTTCAAGGCACCTTAGATAATGACTGACTTAGTTCCGGCAGCAACCCCCTGAGGGGTAGGTAACATTTTTATTTTAACATGGGAAGTGACATGCAGAGAGGTCAAGTGAATGTCTCCAGGTCACATAGGTGTCATATGAACTCACAGTGCAGAATGTGTTTACAAAGATGCCAGTAACAGAAATTGTATCAACAGGAGAAAGAATAAAGAATTTTTCTTTACTCTGAAAACTTTAGCTCCCTGTTTAGTATGACCACAAACAAATGTATATACATGCGTGTGTATAGGCATGTCTCATACGCATACACATGCTAAGTTTTTCACCCTTTTCTGATCTCAGGTCTCCGTCAGCGGAATTGAATGGGACTACATTGCCACCCAGGGCCCATTACAGAACACCTGCCAGGATTTTTGGCAGATGGTGTGGGAGCAGGGAATCGCCATCATAGCCATGGTGACAGCAGAAGAGGTGAGGACTCATTTCTCTTCACTGATTTTTCTTGGCCTTGGGTGAAAAGTCAACATTAATCACATGGGATCTTGACCTTTAGAGAAAGGCAGGCGGGGATGGAGATTGTGATCTTCTGACGTGCTGTCTGCATGCAAGGCTCACATGGCTGGACCCTGTGCTGTGTTCTCACTGTCTGTGCACTCGTGCCAACAGGAAGGTGGAAGGGAGAAGAGCTTTAGGTACTGGCCACGCCTGGGCTCCCGGCACAACACTGTCACCTACGGGAGATTCAAGATCACGACCCGGTTCCGCACAGACTCGGGCTGCTACGCCACCACCGGCTTGAAGATGAAGCACCTGCTCACAGGGCAGGAGAGGACAGTGTGGCACCTCCAGTACACGGACTGGCCGGAGCACGGCTGCCCGGAGGACCTCAAGGGGTTTCTGTGTAAGTGTCTCCGTTCCCAGGGCAGCCTCTGCGGGCGCCGTCGGGTCAGCCGCCCGGGGGAAGACGTGTCCCGAGACACCTCCTGCAGGGTCTCGTGGGAACCTGGGCCGTGTTTTTAAAATAAGCGTGTCAGAGCTGCGGCGGGGCTGAGCAGAAGTGTTTTGAAGTACAACGTGGGTGGTGAGCAAAACACTGTGAGTCTCGGGGAGGTTTCCCCCCTGGTGTCGTGTAGACGAGGAAGCCAAGCAGAGCCAGCGACTGCGAGGTCGCGCCAGTCTCTCGCGGACGCGCCGGGTGTCCTGTCCATCAGCGCAGAGGCTCTGAAAAGCGTCGGTGGGTAGGCCTTGAACCTGAGCACGTTTCTGTTTCGCTGATCTTTCACAGCCTACCTGGAAGAGATCCAGTCCGTTCGACGCCACACGAATAGCACAAGTGAACCAAAGAGCTCCAACCCTCCGCTGCTGGTGCACTGCAGTGCCGGGGCGGGGCGCACCGGCGTGGTCATCCTGTCGGAGATCATGGTCGCCTGCCTGGAACACAATGAGGTGCGCGTTCCCTGCCTTGCTCGGGGGAGAATGGGCTGGGCAGCACTCTGGGGACGGGAAACACCTATGACCTAGCAGCTCTTCAGGAGGGAAGTTCCTTGTCCCCCCGCCCCCCACAAGTAGGACATTGTTGTCACCAACAAACGTCTGAGTTTTAAACAGATTCTTTGACGGGGGGGCTCGTATCCATCAACGCGTCCAAGGTTAGCACTTGTCTCATCCCCAGTCGCTTTTCCAGAACTGCTACCTCCCCCATGAAGCTCCATGAGTTTTCCCAATTTACACTTGGGCTGCTTCAGAATTTTGACATTTCTAACAAAGACATCATGGAGCTGATAAATAGGTTGGCAGGCCTTTTCAGTCTTTTCCAATGCTGCCTGCAGTCAATTCATTGACTGCTACTTTCAAGTCATCCGTCTGCACCTCTCCAGTCATGATTTCCATCTTTCATGTTCCAGATTTGGTGGACCTGCTAGTGCTGAGAATAAGGGATCTTCTGAGCCTGATTGTTGTGATTTTTTAGTAAGACCAACACAGAATAGCTGAAGCAAATAACCACTGGTACTTTGCCGTTAACTTGAGCTTCAGTCCTGGTCTGCTGTTCTTTGAGCTTGGAGAACATTTGTCATGGGTAATACCCACACCATGGAAATAGGCGATCTTTGCCCTGAACATTTTCCATCGTTAGCTTGAATTTTCTAAATGCAGCTTCATTATTCTGTAAATGAAGTAGGCTCACTTCTAAAATATGACCCTTTAGACCATTAGATGCAATTTTGGTTCCTGGAGGGAGTTCTCCTGACTGGTCTTTTGCCAATATTATTATTTTTTTAAAGATTTTATTCATTATTTTTAGAGAGGAGGACAGGGAGGGAGGAAGAAAGGGAAAGAAACATCAATATATGGTTGCCTTTCACCTGCCTCCAGCTGGGGGGCACTGGCTGGAGACCTGGCTTGCAATCTGGTTAAGTGCCCTGGCTGGGAATTGAACCAGCGACCTTTGGGTTCACAGGTTGGCGCTTTATCCACTGAGTCACCAGCCAGGGCTTGCCAATATTTCTTACAGTGACATAGCTGGTACTTTCACATCAAGCAGTCTTTCATAGAAAATGGATTAACCGCTTTCTTCTTGGCCCACTTTGCTGCCTTTCACAAGGTTCACATTCTTGCCTACCACTATGTCGCTGCTCAGCCCAAAGGTCCTGGATGTATGTATGTGTTACTTACTTTATACGTACGTATCTTTTATATGTATAAAAAAGATGTGAAGGTAGACAGGTTAGGAGACTGTGTGTCTCCTACCCAGCTAGCCGGATGTCTGCGCACACACCAGCTCTCCGGCCCCCCCACTCTGGGAGAGTGCATACCCCTCATCCCTGTCTCCCTCTCCCCCCATCCAGGTGCTAGATATCCCACGGGTGCTGGACATGCTGAGGCAGCAGAGGATGATGCTGGTGCAGACCCTGGTCCAGTACACGTTCGTGTACAGAGTTCTCATCCAGTTTCTGAAAAGCTCCAGGCTCATATAAGCTCCCCCAGCTCCGGAAGGGACCCGCCCATGCGAAGCATTTGCAGTAAGGAAAGGCTGTACCCTCTGATTCTCACTTCCCGCCGGCTCAGCTGCACTGCCCGTGGTGCACTGAGCGGCGAGCGGAGCCCGGGCCGCAGGGACTTCCACCTGGGAGGGCGCGGTCCAGGGGCTGGTCCCGCTCCACCTGCCCGTCCCGCTGGCTGCACCTGCTCACGTCCTGCAGACTGTTTTCTAGATGATTCTATGTTTTGCTAAAGCTACGCTGCGCAACTCTAGCAATCATTAACAAGCATAGATGTCTAAAGATTTTGCTAATGGAATTTTATTTTATGACTAAACTTTTTTGGGCTTTCTTGTTGAGCAACTGAACTTTCTGTGAGCATAAACCACCAATATGAGTGGTTCCTTTGTAACTATTTAAAACCATATTATCTTTTGATATTTTTTAAAAGTCTTGGGTACTCAGCAATTTAGTTATCAAATTCAAGCTATAAGAAGAATCTAAAAGTGTTATTTTGAAACATTTAGAAAGCATTTTTATATTCAGAAAGTTTTTTATCCTGAAAAATCTATATATTTGTACCTCCTGTATTTTCCAAACAAGAGTTCAACTCATTAAGGTACGAAAATGAGTCAGTTAAGGGAAAGCTGGGAAGGAAGACCTATTATTTAAAAATGGAGAAGGAAAATCAGATTCACCATTTTTTTTGTTGTTGTTGTTTTTCAGTATTATTCATAAACCTCAATGAGTTTGATTTTATGGGTTGAAAATGAAGTGCAAATCCATTGTATAGGATGGGTTGCAGCTGAGTTTTAATGTATGTATCTCTCTACAGATGAAATGGTAACAATGACAGAAGGTGCTTTGGACCAGTCCAGGAGCAAAGGCATGTAGGATGACTAGGCTGAAGGGTGTGCAGGGTAAATGCAGGATGGTGAATATAGGATGCCTTTCTTTTTATAAAACTCAGTATTAACTGTTCTCAGACAAAGATGCTGGGATGGGGGGTGGGTTTCCCCAGGAAATTCAAGGCCTGATGCTGTCGGTGACTCCTCCTGGTTCCTCAGAGTCCTTCCACCTCATCCTCTGTTATTGTAACAAGTAAAATCAGGTGTATATTCTTCTTAAAAGAAGCCTTGAAGAGGCTTTGTGATTACATTTTTTGGTTGAAAGAAGAGAAGAGCTTCACCTCTTCTCCCGAAAACCACAGCCCAAACTTGTGGGGCTCCCAGCGATGGCTGCGGACCTGGCTCCCTAACCCCCCGACTGCACCTCTAGGTGCACAAGGCTGAGGTGGTCTTGTCAGTGGAAGGTGAGGACGTCAGGACTAGCGCAGGGTTAGCCGAGGAGCCCACCCCTTCTGCCTTCTTCTGAGGCTGCTTCCCCCAAACGTCAAGTCCCGGGCCCTTTCTCCAAACCCCAACATCCTAGGGCTGTTTCCAGTTCCCAGGGCAACTCTAAGGCCATTTAACTGACTACTGTGACCACCACGTCTGAGTTACCAGCTGCAAGATGGGCTTCCTTCCACTGTGGGTCTGTCTCTGAGTTTCCCAGAAGCCAACCCCTGAAGAGGGAAATTTAGATGATATTCATGAAAAAAAAAAATATTGAAAGTGAGCACATTTGTCACTTAGAAATGAAGTATTAATTTTAAATCTAAAATGGTTTGCAAGAGCCTGGTTTAAAGAGCAATAGGTGTAAGTGTTAATGTTCAGGGAGAGCTCAGAAGAATGGGGTCAACTTTTATGGCAAGAGTTCCCATCCCCACAACATAAAAGGCAGGGGTATATCTGATGGTTTTTTCTTTCACGGTAGGTTTTTAAAAAATCCTTTCGTGTCAGGTTTACACATTTTAAAGCATCCCACTGACAAGAACATATTGTAAGACAAAATTTAAAGCATAACACATGGTATGTTTGTGTTCCTGTTGAAATAATTTGAGGATAAGAAAATCACAAGGGCTGGATTGCAGTTTGAATGTCACTCTTGCAATGTTGCACGTTTGCCATAGCTTCTAAGATGATGTAATTTCTTGTCCCTGTTGACTTTCTCAACTTTTAATTACAGTTAGTGATTGGGAAAGTATTTCTGAATAAAAATAAATCTACATTATAGATTGAAACAACGTGATTTTCAAGAGCGAACTCCAAAACATCGAGATTTCAGTTTTACCCTGAATATCACTCTCTGCCAAACTTACACAGTGCTTCAGTGTCTTAGTATCTTTTAGTTCCTTGATACTAATTTCAAATCAAAATAATCAAAACATACATTTTCACAAACAGTAGGTTATAAACCAGTGCTTTCCGGTGATCAGTCTTAGTATCTCTGGCATGATTCGTGGGGACTTTTGGGTGAAATAGTCTAAGTGGTACTTCTGAGAACAAAGTTTAGAACATCATTTGGAATGTTACTTGCAACCATTATTATTACTTTTTCCTGGAACATCTACTGTGAAGCATTCAGAAAGCCCTAGAGTGTAGCCTTTAAAACCTTCTGGCAGGATTTAAACAGAAGCTGGACTGGTACTTCCTTAGAATCTTCCAGAAAGATCAAGGTCGGGGTGAAGGAGTGTGTCCAGATGCTGGGCCAAGTGGTGCTGGGTTGGCACGGCCACCTTTTCTGTGAAGCTTTCATCAGAAGAAGAAAACAGCAATTTCAAATGGCTTGATGTTAATGTTCACAATCTTTAGAAAATTTAAATATGTTGTATATAATATAAAGCTTGGTATGTATTAAAATATAAAACTGGAGGTCAGCTGCAACTTATTAAGCGTAGGTGTAATTGAGATTTGCATGAACGGGTGGAAACAAGAATTACTGTGTACTGTAAGTCGTTTTTAAAATCAGGCTAAAAATTCTTTTTTAAAAGGAACTCTTGGCTATCAATTGAAGGACTTCTCATCCAGTATGTGGAACAAGCTGCAACTATCTGTTCCCAGTTTAAAGTTTCTTTAAAAATAGCCACATTGGAGGAGGAGGCTCTTTTTTTGAGCTGAAAAATAGAGGTTTCAAAATTGGAATTGGTACAATTAGGAATTTGCCTGGAAGACAGGTTTCTCAAAAGAACATCAGTTTTTCAAATTCCTGTAGATAAGGGTTCTATTTACCCACCCCTCCCCAATCTACAATTAGGAAAAAAATGAGGAAAAATGAGGAAGTCCGGTTGTTTGAAGTTTGTGTGTTTGGGGGAAGGTGAAGAGAGAGAATTTTGGGAAAAATGCAAAGAGGCCCTTGGATTGTTCAGGTGGCTCTGTTCTCTGTACATTGCAGCAGGCAACCTCCAAATAAAAATTATGCTTTCCAAGTTCGGGTGTACGTTGAATTAATGAGATACGGTAACATTTCCCTTTCAGAACATTATTCTAAGTGGGTGTTTACTTTCTCGGTTCGTCCCCCCACAGCTTCTTTGAACTGTAGGTACTGGGAGCGGGAAGCAGGGGTGGAACCCAGTGCCCATGATGGGCACTCCCAAGAAAGATGCGGCCGTGTTGTCCCCGGCTGCCCCCTGGTGGTGAGATCGGAGAAGGACTTCTTCGTGTCTGCAAGCAACTGAAGGCAGACAGATCAGTGTTTCATGAGAAACCTAAGACACTCACACGTGAACATCCCAGTGTTACGGAATCTTGAGTGGCACAGAGAGGATAGGGAACAGAATGGGACATGTGATGGAGGCCCGCAGGAGTGCTGCCTAGGAACCCGGCTGCGGGCAAGGGCAGGGGTGGAGTAATCCGGGGTGGCACCCCGCTTTCCTGTTCTCACTCACCTGTTCTCCAGGTGGTCACTGGAAGGAAGCAGGAAGTAGAGGGTGGGCTGGGAAGGTCTGCAGCACCCAGCTGCGGAAGCAGCAGTTGGAGGCAAATGTGCCCACGTAAAGGGCATCTCCAGGTCACATGTACATAAGTTAGGTTCTGGCTACCCATCTTTTCAAAAATGTTTAAATGACTCCAATATAGTTGAGAAAGGAAAATGCTTAGTGTTCAAAAACTCAAGTAAATCTAAACTCCCCAGTACATTGATGGATCAGGAAAGAGGAACCATACACTGATCTCACATGATGCTTTCATATTATAAATAAGTACACATGAGTGACACAAAAGTAATAATTGTGTTTGTCCTACCTCTAGAACTAACAGTGTGGCTGACATACTGTTTGGATTTTTGTGTTTAATTTTATTGTTGTTGTATTACATCCATCCCATTGTTTGGATTTTTAAAACTTATTAGGTTAATTTTTGAATTCCCTTGACTTCCATTAAATGACTTTGTGATGTCTCACATGAAAGGACCATTTAAAATCTTGAAGACCCTCTTGGCTTTGAATATTGAACCCAGTGCATCCATAATGGCTATCACTGTACACTACCCCAATGTAATAAAGATGCAATTTTAACTGAAGTACAGATTTTGAAGCTGTATATAAAAAGACCACCACTTCATTTAAATTGTCACTATTGATATTTTAAGTGTGCATGTGCATTTTAAATTCATGCTCTAAAAGCTTGGAGAAAAAAGAAGTAGTCACTCTTAGGAGCTGGTCCATACTACCAAAGACATAGAGTGAGTCTTAACACAAATCTGTCAGTCTTCAATTTTGGGGGTGTGTTGGTGAAACTAGTGCATATGTAATGATAACTGGCTTTCCAGTTTTATCTGCTCATTTATCAGCTGAGAAAAAGTGATTAAGTGGGAAACTCCTTTTTTATAAAAATGCAAAACCTGCAGGTCAGGTTGCTATCATACATACAGAGACTGCCTAAACTTTTTATCCTAGTTTAGTAGAAATCACTTTAAATTATAGGACAAATCTTGTTATTTATAGGAATAATTATGGAAATGTAGTAATTGGATCTTAGAGTTAAGTCTCTTGAAAGGATCTAATGGTTTTGTAATTTTACTGGAAAAATACCTATTCAGTAATCATTAAGTCCAACAAATAACCTGAAAATGGGTAAATGATCTCCAGAGATGACAAAGTTATTTCCAGACGGATTTAAATCAACAAGATGAAAAACAATACAAAACTCTTAAACCGACATAAGTTAAACCAAAAAGTAAAAGGAAAGAAAATGCATACAATAGTGTAATTTATAACAACTTTTAGATCGGTAGAGCTCTGATGAGTTTTATTTATATAGCTTGGTTTTGTAGCACAATAATTAAATTAGTTATTCCATAGGGATGTTTCTTCATGCTTTCAAAAAAATTTCTGTTAATATCAGAACATCTCCATATTAGTTTTTTTTTCAGTTATATATTAAAAGTAAGCAGCTTCTTGGTGTAGAATTGAGCTATTTCACAATCAGAATACTCAACTTCTAACACTGAAAAGGAGGGGGAAATACTTGCTAATATATTAAAACTTTTAAGAAACTTGGGTACACAGCCAAACCTTAAAAGACTGAGTATCAAGCCATTGAAATACACTTTTTTACCTAATTTTCAAGTTAAGTTTTATATAAAAAGACAGGTTTTTATCATGCAAATGTTATTTTCCTATAAAAACACCAGCGTTTCACTCACTTTCTGCATATATGCTGT
Source organism: Noctilio leporinus (assembly GCA_004026585.1). Classification (NCBI taxonomy): domain Eukaryota; kingdom Metazoa; phylum Chordata; class Mammalia; order Chiroptera; family Noctilionidae; genus Noctilio; species Noctilio leporinus. The sequence goes on along the minus strand of PVIW01003852.1, from coordinate 113,281 downwards.
TTAGTTTGGATGAAGAATTTCACTTAGTAAGCCAGAAATTTGTTGTATGTTTCTGAGTTGCTAACATCCAAAAGTTGCCCATAGTCAAGTTAGCAAAGCGTTTAGATTGCAAGTCTATTTACATAAAAATTCAAACAGAGCTTACTATGACTTAATAGACCCAACAAACCCAAAATTTGGAGCAAATTTATATGAAGACCCTTTCTTAGAAAGCTGTCCTATAATTCAAGCAATGCACTGAGAAGTCTACCTTTTTGAAACGGTACTATAAATAGTTGTCTAGTACTATAGTTTAAAAAGCAATTTTATGTGCTATTGTCTGATGGTCAATAATGTAAAACTGTATAATCAGAAGAGCTTAATTCTTCTAAACTCATTGGTTTGTAAAAGTGTGTACATTTAATGGGCAAATATGTTTAAACGACTGAATATAATATATGTGAAATGAACATTAGTCAATTTTGCCGTAGAAATGAACATTGAAGCAAGATACGATTTGTGTGTGAATGTAATAGTGTAATTAAAGCTATTTTGCCTCTCTCTGTCATTCTAGATCTTACTGCAAAGAGGCATATATATATATATATAGTCTTATTTCCCCGTTGGGTTTTTTAAAAATAATGTGCTAATAATACATACTTCTTTTAGCAGCTGCCAGTCTGTCATCACACATCTCCCCAGTTATCAATCACTGCAGCCTCCCTGGGGACTTGGTGGAACTATAAATATATGTGAAGAACAAACACGTATGTACGTACTCCCCAGGATCAGCTTCCCAGCAGGTTGCTGGAGCTTCTCACACTCCCATCCTGGTAGCGGAGGCTGTGTGGTGGGATTGTTGTCTCAGTCAGCCACAGCTGCCCTGGAAACCTGTTAGAAATGCACCTTTTGAGGCCCACCCCAGAGCTGGAAATTCTGACTCAGAAGCTGTGGGAACAGGGGCCCCAAATCTACCTTAGCAAGTTCTCTAGGTGGTTCTGTTGCGGTCACGTGTGAGAACTGCTGCCTTAGCTCTTAATAAGCCGTGGATGTTCCGTGCAGATTTTACCCAGGGACCCATTACACAGTGCCGCTGATAGGCACTCAAGTTTACTTAGGCAGTTTTTATTAGGATACAGCTGTGGTAGGCCCCCAGAGATGTCCATGTATCCTGAAGTTGTGAATGTCCTCACATGGCTAAAGGGACCCTGCAGGTGTGGTTATGGTTCTTGAGATGGGGAGCTTGTCCTGGATTACGCAGGTGAGCCCAAAATAATCACAGGGATCTTTGTAAGAAAGAGGCAGGAGGGCTGCAGTGAGGAGAGAGGTGATGACGGATGCAGACGTGTGACAGATTTGAAGATGCTACACAGCTGGCCTTGGATCGGGGACACAGGGCCGGGCGTGAGGCAGCCTCTGGAAGCTGGACAAGGCTACCAGCAGATTCTCCCTGCAGCTGCCGGGAAGAATGGTGACATCTTGCCCTGGGGGGTTCCTACCTGTAGAACAGTAAGATGAACGTGTTTTCAAGCCCCTGTGTGCGGTAACCTCTTATGGCAGCAACAGGAAATAACACCACAGTCTATCTTTTCTCCCAGGAAAATCTGGATGGTAAACTCACCTGTTATTACATTTTTGGAAGAACTAGAAGGGTATGAAGTGTGGGTCAGTTCAGCAGCTTGCTCCCAGGACTAGACGACTGATACCAGCACGCAGGGAAAGCTGGAAGAGGTGTTTTTACTTCTAGATGTTATTTCCATTTTAATTTCCAAAGACCCAAAGAATTAACTAAAATAAACCTTTGCATCGTCCAGTCCAAACTTTTAAACCGAGGCCCAGAGTAAAATAATTCATTGGTGACCGTACAGTGAATTAACTCACTTGGCCAGTTGTCATCCTGCCTCCAAAGTTGCTCTGATCTCTGGTTGGTTTCACTGGGAAAAATGAATGTGGCTTTTTAAATAAGGCTGGGATCACTCGCTCCCAGTGTAACCCCCCTCCTTTTTTTTTCTTTAGATTTTATTATTTTTAGAGAGAAGGGCAGGGAGGGAGGAAGAAAGGGAGAGAAGCATCCACGTATGGTTGCCTTTCACCTGCCTCATCCTCTCCGCCCCACTCCCGTCTCCACCCCTCCTACCTGTCTGCGTGAATATGGTTTAAGTCCTTGGTTGTCAGACTTTCCACATAGTTCGATTTTCTGGCAGTTTGCAGTGTTTTTTGTTTTGTTTTGTTTTGAGGTTAGTTGTGATTTTTCTAATGGTTGTGCGAGAAGGTGGGGTGGCTACCTACACCTCCGTCTTGACTGGAAGTCCCAACTCATCTTTTTAAACTTAATTTTAAGGGGAAACCTGAGGATAACGGCAACAAAAATACCCTAACAAGTACAAAAGTCAGGGAAGGTCATGGCCAGGGAGACAAAGAGCTGTATGCAGAGCTGGAGGATGGAGAAGCCGGACATGGCAAGAGCAGGGAGGCAGCAGCGGGGGGGCGCAGGTACTGAGCGTCCTGAAGCAGGGTGGCAGCCCCAGCCAGGAGAGAGGCGTGTGAGCCAGGGCAGCCAGTGTGGGTGGTTCCCCGGACCGTGCGGGCTGTGTCAGGGTGCGGCTGGACTGAAGAAAGGGGGCCTGCGTCTAAGACAAGGATGGAGTCCAAGAAGCAAATAGAGGGGTAAGGGGTGATTGATGGGGAGACCCAGGCTGGGAGCCACGAATAGCACTGGGGATATTTTAGGAGGTTTAAGAGCTTTGCAAGGAGGGAAAGGAGAGGAGGGTTAAGGAGAACAACTCCAGGCGTGAGCCCTGGGGGGCTGGTGTGGGCTGAGGAAGGGCTGCAGCAGGGCTGCAGCAGGGTGACGAGGGAGAGGGTGGGCATTAGACACTGGAGAAGTGTGTCGGGTGCACAGCCCCACCTTATTGTACTTGACTGTACTTGACTGTTTGTCCCTGAGCCTGAACCTGAACATGGTGGTGATGGTCAGCTTTCCACAGGTGAGATGGACCTATATCATCCATGTGTCACCAGAAATCAGCCCTAATTCCTCCAGCGGAACCCACCACCTTTTGGGAAACGCTGGTGCGGGCAATGGCCCTGCAAAGCCTGCGTCGAGGAACCGAGTGCTAGAGGCCATTACTAAGCTTCTAGAACGTTTGGGTCATTATTCTGTTTCACCTTTTCCACAGAGCCTGGGCATGGAACTTGGTATGTAACAGGCACTCAAATACTCGATTACAATACTGTAAGTGGATGAAAAGACAGAGATGTCTTCTGAGACATACCAAGCATTAAGGACCCTATCCATGAGCTCCAACGACAAGGGGAGGGTGTCTGACAGAACACTTGCCCTCACAAGAACAGATAGTTTTCCAGGGAGCTGACAGACTGCTCTAGCTCACTGGTATCTAGAAATGCCTTGAGGCTTTAGACCTTGCAGGAAAGTGAGGGAAGAAACGGATACTGTAGACCAGGCTGAATGTCTCAAGATCCATGCTAGAGCATAAACCATTTCCCATTGCCTGCAAAACCTCTTGAGTCTGGGCAAGTTATGTTCTCCTGAAAATCTACCGTAGGGACAGTGGCCAACACAGCCTAAGGGAACCCCAGTGATTCTTACCTTCGGGCCCTCACATTCTTCTACAGTAACAAGGTGGCGCCTGTGACCTGCTTCTAACCAAAGAGCATGTCAGAGAGGATGGAAAGTCATTCCTGTGACTCTGAAGGAGCAAGCATCCTGCCTTGGAGGCCCAGGGGCTGGGAACAGCGGGCAGCTTCTCCGAGCTGAGAGCAAGACGCTGAAGTCTTCGGATCTTTTGTCACAAGGAAAGGAATTTGGCCAAGAACCCAGGACGCGTTTGGAAACAAGCCGAGATGAGATCCGGACTGGCGACACCTGGGTCGTAGCCGTGAAACCCAGAGCAGAGGACCCCAGAAGCTTGTTCAGACTCAATCCACAGAAACTGGGTGATAAATAATTACGTGTGTTTTGTTTTAAGCTGCTAAATTTATGGTGATTTATTATACAGTATAAAAAATACAGAAAAATCTTAACATACGTATAGGAGGGGGAAAAAAAGAGGAAAAGGAATACTGGATTACTGGCCATTTATTTATTAATGAAGATCAAACATCCAAAGGGGAGTCCTCAATGTTCATTTCCATGACTTTCAGAGTTGGTTCTTCCAAGTCATGATCATTGTCACCTTTGACACTGCAGAGGCGAACCGACCGGGAAAGGGCTGTGCTAAAACCACCTAATTCATTTGAAGTCTCAGCCTTTTCAGTGTCACTATCACCTTCAATGACAGTCACAGAGGTTTCAGGGTCTATTAAGCTATCTGAAATATTTGGATTTTTTTCATCCCAAGGCCTAGGCTTAGTTTCCTCATTCACCTGTTGAATTATAACCCCTTCTGAAGCCTTTACTTTATAGATAGGTAGGAAAAATTCATTTGATAATAGCTCATTCTCATCCTTTGGTGAAGACAGTAACATATCCAAAGCTTTTCGATATTCTTGACGTTCCTGTTGAATTGATGCATCTTCAAGATTTTGTTCTGAATTCACAGCCTTTTCAAAATTAGGTAAATTCAACATATCCATGTCATCTAGCTTTAATGAGTTTTCCTTGGATGTGCAGCCTAAATTCACCTTTAGGATATGCAGCAGGTAGCGCATTTTTTCCTAGGATCAAGGAAAGACAATAATTATATTAATTTAGTTAAACTGAATTACTTTTGTCTGCAGTGCTGTAATCTCAGCAGGATCAATATTTCTCTTTCCATCCCACCCCTAAATGTACACAAAGTACAAGGGAACAGAAGCACTCGCTTTTTTAAAAATTTTTTTTCAGCTTTTTTAAAAAAAGATTTTATTTATTATTTCTAGAGAGGGAGAGAGACATCTGTGTATGGTTGCCTTTCACCTGCCTCCAGCTACGGACCTGGCTGGAGACCTGGCTTGCAACCTGGTTATGTGCCCTGGCTGGGAATCGAACCAGCGACCTTTGGGTTCGCAGGCCAGTGCCTATCCAACGGAGCCACCAGCCAGGGCTTTCACTTGCTTTTAATGCATTCTTTGAAGGTATGAGAAAAACTTTTAAAATTCTTTATTACAACTTTTCTAATGAAGTTCTAGGGAAAGACAAACCTCCTCCAGATGGTGTTTATTTTGTCTTACATGTCGCTCAAACAGTTGCTCTAAAGACCTACAAATGATAAAAAAAATGTTAATGTCTCAATCAAAAAATCAACTAAATGTAAAACAGCCATGTAATAACTAAACTAATGGTCGGAAAATATTTTTTTAGATGACTATTTTCTCTTTTCAAAGTTCATGACCAAGACCAGTCCCTTCCTATTTTGTCAAGTTATCCGATATGGAATAGTATGGCTTCCACTACGTGTTTAAGTTAATTCAATGGATGCTACTTGCGTTGCTGTGAATAAAATATTTCAAATGAGGTCCCAAAACAACTCTCTCTCTCATTCCCCCAACGAAAAGTTCTTTTTCTCTCACACCCATATGTGAGCCCTATAAGCTTCCTTTCCCTCTCTTACATACAAACTACTACCATAAACCAATTCTTTCATAAATTGTTATTTTACAATGCTTCCTAAAGTATACTTGAAAAACATTCCACTCACGGAAAATCCATATAACTTAGAAAATTATTGTTTATTAACCACCACTAAGTGTTAGGCACATAAAAATAATTATACCTCTAATCATGACCAACACTGGGAGAGAAAGGTATTGTAAAATAAATTTAAAGATGAGAAAACTACATCTGTAATAAAATGATTTCCTCTCCCCTAAGGTTACAGGCCATGAAAAGAATTTAACCCAGATGTGTCCGGATCCAGAGTTCATTCTTCCAACTACACCATGCTTGTCTCCTATCCCATGAATGTTTCATTAGGTTTCTTAAAAACGACTCACTTCCTTTGTTACCACTTTTTGTTACAATGACGTTATGAGCCAACCTTCTAGTCAGCAGTTCCCAATAATGAAACAATTTTTTAAAAGCCCAAGAAATCCAGTTTATGATGGTGGTTGATGTTTGGGATATTCACTCCCAGGCAATCTTCCATAGTGCAGTGTACACAATTGGGTCTCACACTTTCTGACCAAGTATGTCTCAGTGGCCAGTGAATTTTAAATAAATAACTGTTTGAGCTGATTCAAGGAGCTTCCTTCGCTATACAAAACCTAATCTGGTTCTGCAAACTTCCTGTTTCATTGATAGCAAACCTAGCTTTTAATTAGTCCTCACTTTATTACTAACAATTGACCCAAAAAGCTTGCTTATGATTCTCACCAGTTTTCAAACAGCAAACTGAATTATGGATCTTTGCGAGCAAGAAGTAAAAATTTTATTTTACTAGTCTATTACAACCAAGAAATATAATAGTATTTAAATGAATAAAATCTCTTTTTCTATAACTGCCCCAAATGGTGAGTCTGCCTAGCATATAAATTAAACATTCTTTACAAAATTACCAATTATAAGAATACGGTCCCCCAAGAAAGCAATATAATTTTTCATTTCCTAATATGTGGAAATAACTGAAAGAGTATTTAATGTACTCTTCAACCACCACACATTGCTTTTAAAAATCTAACCTGTTTGAAAATAAACCAAGGTTCAGAATTTCATCTGTTACATCTTCGATGAAACTCAGATACAACAGTTCTTCTTCACTGTGAAGACAAAGCAACAAACAGCATAAAAATGATTCATTACTCGGAAAACTAGAGGAGATATGAACGCTTAATTAGAAAATCTACTCTTTATTACAAATATATTCCTGTCTCGCGTTATTAAGAGGAATACAATAAAGCAAATGCCAACTTTCTGGAATTATGTAAGGATAAATATTAAAGATGATAAAATATTCCCTCCTAGAATAGAATTTCACAGATGTCTATGACAACCACCCAGTAGTAGAAAAATGAGCAGGCATTCAACAAGACAGAGGGCAGCCCACCATGGCCCGTGGGGCACGTGTTCCTGAGGGGTTTGCCGGCTGCCTCCTGGCCACGCCCAGCAGCAGCAGGGCGGCCCCCCTGCACGCACTTGCAAGAAGGGGGAAAGGAAAGTCATCCAGAGAAGCGTGAACTTCAACTGGGAGACCTCCTGTTCCCGGGGAGCATCTTGTTTTCTCTTTAACTTTTTAATTTTTCAAATTCTTTTATTGATTATGCTATTACATTTTTCCTGATGTTTTCCCCCTTTCCCCCCTCCACCCAGCACCCACCACTCCCTCAGGCAATCCCCTCATCATTATTCATGTCCATGGGTCATGTGTACAAGTTTTTTGGCTGCTCCATTTCCTATACTGTACGTTACATCCCCATGGCTATTCTGTAACTACCTACTTGTACTTTTTTTTTTTTTTTTTAATTTTATTGTTGTTGTATTACATCCATCCCCTTTTGCTCCCCTCCCCACCCACCCATTCCCCACAAAGTCAATCCCACCTGTTGTCCATGGTTCCTTTATACTAGGTTCTTGTCTAAACTGCTCCCCTTCCTTGGCTCTGCCTCCTCCTCCCCCTATTTGTACTACTTAATCTCACCTCTTCACCCACTTCCCTACATCCTGCTCCCATATGGCACCCATTGAAATGCTCTCCATATGGATGGTTGTCTCTCTTCTTGTTTGCTTAGTTTTTTTATTCAATTGTGGATAGATATATATTGTTTTACCATTTTATTATTCACAGTTTTGATTCTTTTCCCCTTAAATAAGTCCCTTTAACATTTCATATAATAATAGTTTGGTGATGATGAACTCCTTTAGGTTTTTCTTGTCTGGGAAGCTCTTTATGTGCCCTTCAATTCTAAATGATAGCTTTGCTGGGTACAGCAATGTTGGCTGTAGGTCCCTGGCTTTTTATGATTATTTCTTGCCAGTACTTTCTAGCCCACAATATTTCTTTTTAGAAATCAGTTGACAGTCTATGGGAACTCCCTTATAAGTAACTAATTTCTTTTCTATTGCTGCTTTTAAGATTCTTTAAGCTTTTGATATTTTAATTATGATGTGTCTTGGAGTGGGCTTCTTTGGGTCCAACTTGTTTGGGACTCTCTGTGCTTCCTGGACCTGTGTGTGTGTTCCTTCACTAAATTAGTTTTCTTTCATTAGTTTTCAAATAATTTCCAATTTCTTGCTCTTTCTCTTCTCCATCTGCCACCCCTATGATGCAAGTATAGGAACATGTGAACTGATCCCAGAGGCTGCTTATACTGTCCTCATTTTGGGGAGGTTCTTTTTTCTTCTTGTTCTGATTGGGTGCTTTTTGCTTCCTTATGTTCCAGATCATTGATTTGATTCTCAGCTTCATCCATGCTACTGTTGTCTCCCTGTAAATTGTTATTTCAATTAGTGAATCCTTCATTCCTTTTTCATGATGTTGAGGTCCTCACTGAGTTCCTTGAGCATCTTCATAGTCTGTGTTTTGAACTCTGTATCTGATAAATTGCTTATCTCCATTTCATTTAGTTCTTTTTCTGGAGTTTTGATCTGTTCTTTCATTTGGGCCATGTTTCTTTGTCTCCTCATTTTGGCAGCCTCCTTGCGTTTGTTTCTCTTTATTAGGTAGAGCTGCTTTGACTCTGTGTCTTGGTAGTGTGGCCTAATGGAGTAGGTGTCCTATAGGGTCCAGTGGCACAGCCTCCCCTATCACCCCAGCTGGTACTTGCGGTGCAGCCTTCATGTGGGCTGAGTACACCCTCCTCTTGTAGTTGAGCTTTGGTTGCTGTTGGCAGGTCACTAGGAGGGATTTACCCAGGCCCATCAGCTGCAAGGACTGGCTATGACCACTTGCCACCCACCTCCGCCCTCCATGGAAGACCAGCTGTGCAGGGGCAGGTGGTGCACCAGTGTGGTCCGTAGCTGTCCACTGGGTGCGCTGGCCCTGGGGTTCCCCATGTGGTGTAGGCCAAGGTCAGCCCCCACCTGTGTTTTGCCCAGGGCCACCCTGCCTGAGCTATAAGCAATCCGAGATGCTGCTACCTGTGCTGGGTTGGAGATGCCCAGGTGAGGCCGAGCTGTGAGGCTGGGCAGCTGCTGGTGCCGGGCTGGGGCTCCCTGAGGCAGCTGCTGCTGGTTTGAGAGGATTTAGGAAGCTGTGCAGCCTGAGCCAACACCAGCCACTCAGGTGGGAAAGCATGTTGGGCGGGCCTGTGGTTGGATGGGGTGGAGTCTCTGGAGATCTTCAAGGTGGGTCACGCAGTGTTAGCCAGGCTGATGGAGTCTCAGATATGGTACCAGCTTGCTGGCTCTGTGGGGTAAGGATTTAGAAAAGGGACAATGGCTTCTGCTCACCTTGATGCCAGACACTCAGTTCCTCCCTGTGTGCCACTGGTGTCCTTCAAGCTGCTGCCCCAGTGCTGGAGTCAGAGGGAGGGAGTCTGAGCAGGTGAGTCTGTGTGTGGGCTCTTTAAGAGGAACTGCTTGGGGCTCCAGAAGTTTCTTCCACCCACTCAATTCCCACTTTTTACCGCCAGAAGATGTGGGAACTTATCTTCCTGGACCCCTGGGTTGGGGGCCTGGTGTGGGGCTTGGATTCCTCCTGAGATATCCCCCCTGGATTTTTATGCACCACACGTGGGTGTGGGATCAGCCCATTCCATGTCTGCATAACTCCTACCAGTCTGGATAGATGTGGTTTCTTTAATTCTGTAGTTGTCAGACTTTCATTCAACGCAATTTCTGATGGTTCTGAGTGGTGGTTGTTCTATATTTTAGTTGTGATTTTGATGTGATTGTGGAAAGAGGCAATCCATGGCTGTCTGCTTATACTGCCATCCTGACCAGAAGTGAACATCTTGTTTTATTGGGCAGAAAAGATAATTTTCTTAAAAATGTTTGGAAAGGAGGAAAATATTCTAATACGAAGATTTATGTAAAACATGTAATAGTATTGTTACCGGTACACAGTCTGTTTGGAGCACCGGGGAGTCTGCCCCCATCAGCCGAGATGGCAGGAGGGGAGGCTCTGAACACTGAGTGCGCAGACACCCCTGCCCCTCTGGTGTCAGATGGCGGGGAGGCTATGGAGAGCAGGGACACCACCATCAAAGTCAAAGCGGCTCAGGGGGAGGAGCCAGATCAAAGAGGCCTGTCAGCCCAGCCTGGGAAAGGAAGGGACTGGTTGGGAGGTGGTCCCACCTGAAGTGCAGTTGTTTGGGAATCTGATTGGTCGTTTCGGGGAAGCACCTGGTCTATCCCACACCAAGCTGATACAATCCCAGGGGAACAGAGACACTCTCTTGCTTGTGACCTGCACAAGCACGGTGCACTCGCCGATTCTCTTCATGGGCATGTGGCCCATGGCTTCCTGGAAGGAGTCTCCCCCTCTTTCTTGCTGACCTGGTAACCCCCTCTCCAGTGAATTCATGTGCACTCCCCCAGGAACACAGGTCCTTGTGGCCCTAGCAGCCACATGGCCCATGGCCCGTGGCCCAGGGGCTGCAGGAGCACGTCTGAAATGAACAGCAGCTTGGACCAACCTATTCTACTTAAATGTGGACCACAACCACTTAGCAGCCACCTGTGAGCTCCCGAGGATGATGGTTCAAGTTGGAGCAGGAACACTGGACACTGGCTTTTGGTCTTGTTCTTGCTGAGGGGATGGGCTTTGAGGCGGGAGCCCACCATCCTCCCAGATCAAGCAACATCTGAATAAAACCTCTTTCCTTTTGCACCAGCATCTGCCTCACAAGTCTGGCTTTCATGGCACCAGGCAGCTAAACCCCTCTTTTTGTTCTATGACAGTATTTTTAATTATTTGGACATATTTCTTTCTTATATTATCGTATAACTACTTTAGAAACTATTACAAGAATATTAGGATACTGTTATAAATTTGATTTTAATGTGCTGAATGAAAGAATTGCTAGAAAATGTGAGTAGCTTTTATTAAGTGTAACAAATAATTATTGAATTAGCAAATCAGATGATAGAAGATTAAAATGTATAAAAAGTTACACTTTCAAACTGCCTCAGTCTCTAATACTTAAGTATCAAGTTGGGGAACAAATGAAACTATAAAAATATAAGGGTTTGCATAAGTAGATTTACAGTTGTCCTTATGAAAAAATACAATAAGTAATAATACAAAAATAAACTGTTTCATGTACTCACAACTGTAAACCTATTTTGCCCACTCCTGTTGATTATTTTCCCTCAAAAAAATGCAGCTTAACTAAAACAACATTCAAACCTAGAAGAGTAGGACCTTCAAAGAGCTGGTGAGGTTAGAAACCTCCAGGAGGACTGTCCCCAGGGAATAAAAGTCTGAATTTCTTGAAAACTATTATTTTTACTTATAAGAATTATGGGCACTAATTATAAAAACCAGTATGTATTATTAACTTAGGGACAAATTTCCACTGGACATAAAGTAATTGATAATTATTTCAGAAAATTTTGTTATATAATTGAGCCCCAAAGTTGTTTGTAAGAGAGATTAGTGTTCAACCATAACTTATCTAATAACAGTTTGTACAACTCTTGATCTGCACTAAGCAAAAGGAAAAGGTGAGCCCTTACTCAGAGTAGATTTGTCTGCTTGAAGGATGCTGCATGGAACACTGACATATTGCCCTGAAAAGAAAAAATTAAATATTTGAACAAAACAATGGTTAGTATATAGTAAATGTCCCATAATATTATATTAGTAATGACATGTTGCATATCCACAATCTATCTAATCTTCAGAAAATCCTATCAGGATTAATGAGTAGGTATTATTTTTCTCAGTCACTAATGAGATCAGCAATGGACAGAAAGCCCAATAAGTAGTAAAGACAGATTTTTTTTACTCGTTATTCTAATTATAAATTCACAATCCTTTACAAAACGGTATTGTGGCATTGATCTAATGTAAGTAATAACAACAATGTGACTTAAGGCAACGTATAAATAAATAATGCTAAACACAGAAATTTCCCCTATGAAAAATGTTTAAGCTGATCATTATGACAAATTTTGTCTCATTCGTTAGCTCCAAAGCTTTTTATTCAAGTATACTTAATTATAACATATTTCACTTCTTTTAGATAAAAACTACTAGGAAACATAAATTCTCCTTTTTTAGGTGATTCTTTATATTCATTGCAGAATGGCTCAAGAGTAACTTAAAAATCTTAAGTTGGAGGGGCTACGAATCCCAAGGCAGGAAGCAGTGAACCCTGCCGCCCACAGCACAGCTCCCTGAGAAAGGACTGAGGGAGCTGGGCCCCTGGACCGTGTGTGCCTGCCTTTTGGCTGGCTATGTGCCGCCTCATGCTTGCCCTCCTTTTCTTGTTTTTTTATTATTTTCAGAGAGAGGGGAAGGGAGAGAGGCAGCGAGGGAAAGAGACATCCATGTATGGTTGCCTTCCACCTGCCTTCAGCTACAGAGCTGGCTAGAGACCTGGCTTGCAACCTGATTATGTGCCCTGGCTGGGAATTGAACCAGTGACCTTTGGGTTCACAGGCTGGTGCCCTATCCACTCAGCCAGGGCACTTACCCTCTTTTTAATCTCTAGCCCTTTCTTTCTTCCACCTCCTTCATTTCAGATTCAGTCTCTGACACCAGCAATGCATTTGACAGCTGAAACCACTGCAGACATTTTTTAGATTCTATACTATAGGGCTATCCACATATATATATATATATATATTTAATTTAGGGGCAATATTTCATAGTAAACATGAAGAGTAGTTTTTTAAAATAGTGCCTCTACACAGCATGGATAGACCAAGCACTAACAGATGGTGAATTTTCAAATAAAAAATTATGAATTTTCAAATGGGGAGTTGTTGTGTGCCATGTAAGTTTACATTTGTGCCATACAGATGAGTTAGCATCACTGACAAAGGATCTGTCTTGTGGAATGTTCTTTTTCACATGAATAGTGAATAATATAGGCCACTGTCCCTCTTTCTTTATTAATTAATAAGTTAATGAAATGAATTCATTTAAACTTTTTTTAGAGTATAGTTTTGTAATGGTAGAATAATACCTCCAACTTTGTTTTTTTCTTTAATTTAATTTTATTTTTAGTATATGTGCTGCCGAAGCGAGCACTCATTTAAACTTTTATTGAGTACCTACTTTGTAAAATTTTCTTGGCAAAACCAACTCTGCCACTTAAACTGTGCAACACCAGTGTGTAGTGAAATAATACTCTAGTATTGCAAATACGACACATCTGTTATACAGGCCTGCGGTGACACGAAGACAGTTGAAACGGTTTCTCCCGAGAGCTGTTCACCTGGGTCGGGGACAAGGGCGAGGACTACCGTCACTCCTGCACCCTGGAGAGCTGCTCCCTCCTAAAGGTAAAGGCGATACATTTTCTTCGCTTCCGTATGCTGTAGAGTTAGATGCCTGAGGATGCAACAACAAAATGAATCTTTGTTTTCCTTCAAATATACTGCAGAAGCAGAAACAGCAGCAAAATAACAAATTAGAAAGAAGTAGAGGTTAGAGAGTAAGAGATATCCTGTAGATAAAAGTGATGTATTACGAAGAACACATCATTTTCCATCCAATCAGGACTGTCTTCTTCAATGTATTTCAAGATAAAACCATTTCTTATATTTCAATGATGAACATTTTAAATTACATTAAGCGATCACCATAAATAAAGAGAAAAAATAAAGCAAATCTTCAAGATTAAGGTAAACTTGAGAAAAACATCCTACTCATAAATTCAAGCAGCTGACGTGTTTCCAACGCCCACGCCGGCGACACGCTCAGCAGTGGCCAAGCAGGAGAACAAGAATCTGAACCAGCAAACTGCCAGCAGCTCGCTTTTATAGGAGCCTTGCTACGGGCCACATGCTCGGCCAGCATGTACTTGTATTACAAGATTTAATCTTTCTTAAAAAAATTTTTTTTTAATTTATTATTTTCAGAGAGAAGGGAAGGGAGAGAGGCAGAGAGGGAGAGACATCAATGTATGGTTGCCTTTCACCTGCCTCCAGCCACGGACCTGACTGGAGACCTGGCTTGCAGCCTGGTTATGTGCCCTGACTGGGAAATTGAACAAGATTTAATCTTTAAATGCAAATTTATGTACAGTGCTTTACAGTTTTCAAAGTGCTATTAAAATGAGGATCTACTACTGCCTTAACAGTTGACTAACTTCCTCAAGCAGAGATGGGTGATGATGATTCCTACAGGGTTATAGAAAAACATCTGGTGCCAGCTGTCATAGAAATGGAGTCGCTCGCTTTCGTTAATTTAGCTACCTACAGAGCCAACTCGCTTTCTAACTCTCTAGCTACTCAGAGCCATCATTTTTTAAAAAATTTTATTGTTATTGTATTACATCCATCCCCTTTTTGCTCCCCTCTGTCCCCCTCCCCACCCACCCATTCCCCCCAAAGTCAATCCCACCTGTTGTCCACGTCCATGGTTCCTTTATACTAGGTTCTTGTCTAAAATGCTCCCCTTCTCCGCCTCTGCCTCCCCCCTCCCCGCAACCCTCTTCCCCTTGAAGAGCCATCATTTTTGAGCCCCGGCTGGGGTAGGCACTTTCCCTACATCATCTACTCTTTCCGGTGAGCCTGCACACTAAATACAGTTTTCCTAGCTGTGGGAACTCAGCTCTCAGAGGGTAAGTGACTTGTCCTTGGGCCTTACGTGGTAGGGCCCTATGTCAAACAGCTATTAATCGCTGAGGTGGAAACCTAAAGTCCTCTCTCCATGCTCAAAGGGAAAGAGGGAAGTTGAATGTGCTTGTATTTCATTGTTTTATCCCTGAATCTGTGCTTGACATTCTAATAAACAAACCCCTTTTTTTAAAGATTTTATTTTTTAGAGAGAGGGGAAAGGAGAGAGGCAGAGAGGGAAAGATACATCAATGTATGGTTGCTTTTCACCTGCCTCTAGCTATGGACCTGGCAGGAGACCTGGCTTGCAACCTGGTTATGGTGCCCTGGCCAGGAATCGAACCAGCGACCTTTGGGTTCACAGGCTAGTGCCTTATCCACTGTGCCACCATTCAGGGCTAATAAACAAACCTTTTAACTAATAATAAATTTAAATTGTAACACAAGTTGATGATTAATACCCCAAATAAAAACAATTGCTAATCATTCAAAATAGAAACATTGTAAAGAAGGAAAAGCAAACATGAGAGAATGATATATCCATTCCCTCTTATAAAATCTATCATTTTCAATCATATAATTAGTGGCAATTCTTTAAAGATATAAATAAGGCATAAAAACAAATACTTTTATACAACTTTTCTTTTTAAAAATTATTTATTTATATTTAAAGGGAGGGGAAGGAAGGGAGAAAGAGGGGGAGAGAAACATCGGTCTGAGACAAACATTGATCAGTTTGTCTCTTGCATGCCCCCAACTGGGGACCTGGCCTGCAACCCACACATGTGCCCTGACTGGGAATCGAACCAGCAACCTTTCTGTTCACATGCCAGCGCTCAATCCACTGAGCCACACCAGCCAGGGCTACACAAATTTTCTGGCTCCTTTAGTAACCCAAGACTACATCTTTGAAAATAACATTTAAGGTATTTTATTTATCCATCCAGCCAACCAACCATCTGGAAGACATGCTAGTAACTCATGATTTCCCAAATCAGCAGAATCCATCTGGCCACTCAGACAGTAAACAGGCAAACCTTCTTTATACTGGCTATATCATATGCAAGAAGTATCACCAAGGGATTACTCTTCACAATCCAAATAGCTATATATATTCTATTAAGTTAAAGGGGCTGTAATTCCAATATGGAGCACAGAGATCTCATGTCCATTACCTGCTTTATGTTCACTTCTGAATCTATGAAGTCTTTATTCTTCACTGTCTCAAAATCAGAGTTAAAGCTGTAATATTAAAAAATATATAGTTAAGCTTTCAAAATACTGTGATAATGAGCTTTACTGTCTTGAAAAAATAAAAAACACAGAAGATGAAATCCATCTATTCTTATAAAATGTATTATTTCTAATTCTATAATTAGTGAATATAGTTTCGATTGCCTATGCTTCTTTTTCTTTTTTTTGGAGTAGCAGCTAAGTTTCTGTTGGGCAGAATAGGACTCAGGAAATGGGAACTATTATCTTCAAAAGCTATCAGAGCTATAATCAGAAACGCATAGGATATACTGGCCTCCTCATTTCTCTTTCACTTGACAAGTTCTATTATAGATTCAATTTAATTCTTTCATTAAATGGATGCAGACTCACCTGATATTTCTGTGCCTTTTACATTTGCCCAGAGAAACAAATACTAATCATCAGTTGCTTTTTACTCTCTAAAATAAAAAACCTAGTACCTAACAAATATTTATGTAATCTAAAATAAACATTCACAAACCCGCTTACACTTAATACTTTACAAGATTCTTTAAAAAAGATTTTATTTATTATTTTCAGAGAGAAGGGCAGGGAGGGAGGAAGAAAGGGAGAGAGGCATCAATGTATGGTTGCCTTTCACCTGTCTCCAGCTACAGACCTGGCTGGAGATGTGGCTTGCAACCAGGTTCTGTGCCCTGGCTGGGAATCGAACCAGCGACCTTTGGGTTCCCAGGCTGGCGCCTTATCCACTGAGCCACCAGCCAGTGGATAAGGCTTTTACAAGATTTGTTTGTCTCCAATAACCTGACACACTTACTCAATATTCATTACGTGGCAGGTACTATCATATATGAAAATATTTTTGAGGCAAATCATATTTAACTTTCAGCAATGATCCCAATTGCCTAAATTACAGCTGGGGAGGAGCTGCCATAAAAGACTAGGGTGGCGTATTTGCAGGAAAGGGAGTAGCTGTGTCTCCACCTTCTTTAACCCACTATTTTGCTTAAAAAAAAATTTTTTTTTATTCATTATTTTCAGAGAGAGGAGAAAGGCAGGGAGAAAGGCAGAAAGGGAGAGAGACATCCATGTATGGTTGCCTTTCACCTGCCTCCAGCTACAGACCTGGTTCTGTACAACCTGACTGTGGAATCGAACCACTGACCCTTGGGTTCTTAGGTCATCACCAATCCACTGAGCCACACCAGCTAGGGCTATTTTGCCATTTTTATCACAAATAGATTTATTTACACAAATACTGTTTGATGACATATTTTAAGGATAATCTGGAAGTATAATACATAAAAACATATAAAAGTTCTAGTACCATGTTTAAAAAATACATCAATTAAAATATGTAACGTTTATGTATACGAGGAGCTTCGCAAGTTTAACAGCCACTTGGTTTTTCAACAACTATTCTGACAGTTGTAAGGGATACGTGAAAAAGGACAAGTCTCACTAACATCATTCCGTTCAAAAGGCACATGAAACTACATGATATAAAATGAGAAATGTTGTTCAATTCCTGCAGACCCCCCGCAGGATTTAACACTGGCTGCTGGTGGGCCACACATACCTGCTTAAGTCAGTCTGGGTTTCGACTTCGATTCCCTGGTGCGTACAACCCTTTTTTCTTTTGGCAGGTGTATAATATCGATACTGTGACAGGAAAGACTTTGCTTCTGTTTTCAAAGTGCGGGGCGTGAACGGCAAATGTCTGTTAGAAAAAAGCTTAGAGTGTTTATCCAGAAGGTCCCCACTGGGTGCTTTTGAGAGGCCTGGCTGAAGCCGGCTGGCGTTTGGGAATGTGCTCCGAGGCGGCCCACCAGCCAAGGCTGCAGAGCATGTTTTCCTGGGCACGGAGACCTTGTGACCCACGCTGCACACCGGTGAACCGAAGTTCCGCTCGGTACCATCTGTGAGGACTGGATTCAGCGGAGGCGCACTTAGCTGTAGTCTTTCTGAGAAGGTGACTGGGGACCTTGTGAGGGACGCGTACTCATTCACTTCTTCGAGTAACATGCCATCTTCCCTGCTTGGTTCTTCTGCAAGCTAAGAACAGCGGGTTTGATAGTCATCAATGACATCTGAAAATTCATCAACATCAAACAAGGTTGTTGCCTCAGGGGTCAACACACAATCAATTTATATGTTCCTAAAGATGTTGACGTCGTATATAAAGTTCCACTTAAGTTTTTGAAGTATTAATGTGTGAAAATATAATTCTAAGTATAATAGCCATTGTTTTTCTTTCTGAAGTTAAAAACTGATTAATAATATATACGAGTACCTGTGTTTAAGATCTTCACTTACATAATAAGATCTAGTAATAGATCTCAGCTTTATCTGGAAATTTTCAAATATACTGTGAGCCCCACCCCCTTCTCAGTCCCAGCTGCTGGCCCCTCCCCTCCCTTCTTGTCATCAAAGGCCATCTGCGGTGCCAGCAGTTGCTCCGTGACTTTAAGGCATTGAAGAAAGGAGAAGGAACTTTTCCTCACAATGTATGGAGCCCTGACTGAAGTAACTGGTAATTTAAATACCATTAAGTAGTACCGATTCCATAAAAAGTTCACATGTGTTTTCTCAATTTCTCCTCATGAGAGGGGAAATTTGGGGGGATGGGGTTTAACTGTGGAAGAACCATTTCTACATGGTGTATATAAAGTCTGAGAACACATAATGCTTTATTCTTTATAGATTAGATGCCCCCAAAGCCTATCTATGATTCCAGACTTTATGGACACCTGTGTATCCTTTAAAGAATTTGGAGTCGCTTTATTACGCAGAAGGGAAGTAACAGCAACTTTACTGTGAAAGTGGTTAGGATGGAGCCAGTTGGATCTGTTCTATAAGCAGACAGAACAGGTAAAGGAGAGGAATAAGGGAAGAGTCAAGCACAAGGTACCATTCTTAACAGCGAGTTAAGTGTTTACTACGTGCAAGGTACTGTTCTAATTGATTTACTGTGCAACTCATTTAATCATCACATCAACTTCTGGCGATGGCACAACTGTCACCTCTATTTTATAAATGAAGAAATTCAGGCATAGGGTCTCATACATTTGAACTGAGGCTGAGCCTGTGCGTCATATCATCTATTTTAAAGAGACTCATTTGAAAAATCACATATTTCACATGTTTTACACCACCAGGAATTTTAAACCAACTTTTATCTCCTTTCCTGGTAGTGAGCAAGGCATCGAACCTAAGTACTGATTTATCTAAACTGCAGATAACTGGATATTGTGACTACTGCCTAAAAAGGCCACTTATTTCCAAGTGCTTTCTAACCCTATCCCAAATCCAAGGCAAAATTACTCAAAAGCAAGTAAATATTTTGGCATTAAAGTTTGAGTCACTAGGGTACTGTTTAATTAATGACTTTAATATGTTAGTTTTAAAAAGTATTCCCAATCCACACTCATTAAAGAGCTTAGCTCCCCGTGCGGAAATTTCTCAGTATGATCTGAAAATGCTTTAGGGCTATTAAACAATAATCGCAGGAATTATTTACATTCAGAGACACAGTGAAGTCTGAGATCAGAGGCGATTAGATTGTCTGTAGTTCTTATCAGTAATGGTTAATAAACAAAATGAAACACCAAAAAAAAAGTCTTTAAAGGCAGGAACATATTCTCATTTTTCTGAAATGGGCTGTAATTATAAACTGCTTTTGAGCTGATGGAAGGCATGAAACTTTTCCGTACTTTTATGTCTTATAGTCCCTAGCTTGTATCCTACTTTCTCTTTCTTTGGAAATCACTAGAACGTAGTATGAAATCAACTGTATCAATCTGCTTTTTTGAGGTCATATGATTTCCTTTAGCGATAAGTATCAGAAAGCTTGGATATATATAATTTTCACAGAAAATGTGTCACACATTGGTAAATTCACCAAAGTTTGAATACCACTGTAAAGTTATCAAATCAGAAAAGGGTTAATAAATTGTAGGTCAGTGGAACAAAAACTTTTGGCGGTAATCTGACCACTTTCATGTTCTTATCCTCAGTTCAATGCAATTTGTTGTAAACTGTTTCTGTGATTTAAGAATTTATAAAAGGTGATAATCATTTCATATTTACTCATACATGTTTTTACATCAAAAACACCTATCTAGCCCTGCTGCTGTGACTCAGTGGATTGAGGGCTGTCCTGTGTACCAGCGTTACTGGTTAGAATCACAATCAGGACACTCCCTGGGTTGCAGGCCGGGACCCCAGTTTGGGCATGTGAGAGGCAACCACACTTGGATGTTTCTTTCCCTCCCTTTCCCTCTTTCTGAAAGTAAATAAATAAAATCTTTTAAAAAAGGAATACCTATCCAATTTTATAATCATAGAACTGAATAGCAAATCAATCTTTTCCAGGTATAATGTCAGAAAAAGTGTTAGACAAAGATTTTCCAACTGTCAGGTCTTCAAACAGTTGAGGAATCAACTCACTTGCAGAACAGCATGGGCACAAGTTATTTAAAAATGTGGTTAACAGGCCCTGGCTGGTAGCACAGTGGATAAGGCGCCAGCCTGCGAACCCAAAGGTCACAGGTTCGATTCCCAGTCAGGGCACATAACCAGGTTGCAAACCAGGTCTCCAGTCAGGTCTGTGGCTGGAGGCAGGTGAAAGGCAACCATACATTGATGTCTCCCTCTCTGCCTCTCTCCCTTCCCCCCTTTCTAAAAATAATGAAATAAAATCTTAAAAAAAAAAATGTGGTTAACATCTATTTTGCAAAAATGTTTTAAGTTATATGTTATAAATAAGAAACTAATAGCTCTTGATTTTCATTGTTTTATACTGCTTTAAAATAGATCCATTTAGGAATATGAATCATATCCAGATAGTGTTTGGTCCTTAGCACATCGTGTTTCCCCAAGTGGTGAGTGGGTACAGGGTGCAGACTGTAAAGGCACAGGCGGGTCCTGAGGTGACAGCAATGAGTCAAAGTGTGAGGGAAAGAAAGTAGTGTGAGAGTACCGGCAATTAACAGGTTTTTGATGATATCATCTCATATACATATAAAAATGGGTAATATGTCCAGAGCCTAAAGTTAGCTTTTGCTAACTGTAGCAAACTTTTTGGTAAATGCAGGTTTTAGTTATAATAGGTATATATTAACCATAAAACCCACCCAATTATCAAAATATAATGCTTCAAATAATTTTAATTTGAATGTGCCTAAATATTTATCATGAAGGCTTAGAAAAATGAAGGCAAGTTCAGTTATTCTGAATTCTAAATGGAGTACGAAATATACCCATATTAAAGTATAAATGAACTACTTTATGGAGGCAAATGTATAGGGTTAATAGTGACTAAAGAAAAAAATGAACAAAGATATCTTACATCTTACATATAATTACAGGTTTAATTATATATTTTATTTTCAACAAAACCCATTCTTATCTCAAAATACAATTTCAACTTATATTCAAATTTCTGGATACTAGAAAAATATTTCAGATTTTCAGTTAAAAAGTCCAATGACTAAAAATGAAAATTCACGCATGAGTCAAATATTGATGCACAGGGTCTCAGGAGGCAAATTACAGTACAGACTCTGGCAGATTTATTTTAAAGGAAACATCTCTGTTCCTGGTCCTCTTATCTCTGTAAGGACCCTGGGGGCTCTTAGGCATATTACAGCTTCCCTGATGGCTCCTAAATCTATTTTCAGCCTGATGGAAATGCTCCTATCAACTTTCTGCTGATATCAGATGTTCCAAAGGCCCCTCAAATCAAGCATGTGCAAACAAGCAAACTCATCCCTTACGTTTACCCACCCCTTCTGAGAAAACACTGCACTTGTTCTGTTGTCATGACTACAGGGAATGACACATCACCATCTTCCCGGCTGCCCCAGCCAGGAACCTGGGAACCTCTTTAATGCTGGCCTCTTGCTCTGCTATCCTTGAATCAGGCCCCAAATCCTGGGAAATTCTACTTTGTAAATATCTCTGGAATATATTCCTTGTGCTCCTTCTGTTGTCTTAGGTCAGGTCTTAGTCATTTCTTCCCCAGATTACTGCAACTGTCTCATAATTAGTCTGCCTTTTCCTCCTGCCAGTGTAGTCTTCGTGAAGTATCAGCATGATGACAGAATGTCCCAACTAAAAACTGGCTATGGCTCCCCACATTTCTCAATGAAAAACATCTGGATTCATTATTACAGTGCAGAAGTCACTCTCCTGCCTGTACAAGGGAAAGAGCTGGAGTCAAATATGGTATGTGAAACCCAGTAAGCAGAGCAGTGCTGCTGGATTCTACTAACAGGCAATGGTTTTCTAAATCACATCTAGGGTGTTGGGGGGCAGAAACAAGGTTCGGGGACTGATGTGGACAGTCTCAGAGGTCATGCTCATGAATCTGGGATCCTCTCAATGGCGACGCCTCAACTAGGTGACTTGCGAAGGAACTTGTCCATCCTGAATGAACACTGGCACCGAGTGAAAAGGGAACAAAACAAAAGCCTTTTGAGAATCTGAAACCAGATGCTGCCCTCATACAAGCTTGCAGCCTAAAGGTGCATTACCCAGATGGTCCACAAAAACCTTACGCATGAGTGACTCGGTTGACCCTAATAAATTGTAGGGGGATCAAAAGGTGGGGAAGGAGAAGCTACAAATTAAACATTTTTTGATTAGTTGAAATTATTTAGATCTCCATTCTAACAAACTAAAACAATATATGACAATGGGAAAATATGAACAATGGCTATTTAAGAATTATTAACTTTAAAGGCACAGTAATTGGATTGTGGTCTATCTTTTAGATATGGAAATAATTATGAATAAAATTACATATCTACAATTTGCACCAAAATCATCTGGGACAGGGCAATAAGTGGGAAAAGGGATAAAATAAGTCTGATCATTGTATTTGAGGGATAAGAACATGTGGGTTCATTACATGACTATTCTGATAGATGCTAAAATTTTCAGAATTAAACAATTTAAAGAAAATACCACACACAAAATAAACCAGACTTCCAGTTTCGGCTGAGAGATGAAGAGAGATGGAAAGAGCCTACCTAGCTTTCACCATTGCAACAAGAAGAAAGCTGGACGAACTGCAGATTAATGATTTTTCTTGAGCTAATGCGAAAACTAAGGTCACAGAGCAAACAAGTCATATGAAATGTAGAGGGAGACTGACACTTGCAGAGAGAAACAGCATCTGCGCACTTGCTTACTCGGGACAGAGGACCCTGAGTACGCGTACAACGGTGAGAAGGTTCCGCTAGAAGTTTTGGCTAACTGCCACTGGCTGACTGTGGACCTGGGGGAGTGAGAAGCCTCTGTGACAGCGCTTCCACTGTAAACTGTACCAGGAGCTCACCGGGAAGAGCAGGGAGAGTTCAGAGAAAGCCTCCCCCTTCCTTGCTCCTCTGGTGTGACTTGGGGAGGGGGAGCCATTTCTATAGACGTCACTGCCAAAATTGCTGTCAGACCCATTTTCCTCTCTCTTAAGGACCCAAAAGCTTAATCTACAGGGGCAAATTCCCTTCATTTTCGCTATGTAACATAATCACCAACATGATATCCCATCAGTTTTGCCATATTCCATTGAAAGCAAGTTATGGGTACTGCCTACACTCAACAGGAGGGAATTATTTAAGGATGTGGGTCAAACAGACAGTACAAGATAAGAAGGCAGAAATAAAAACATACTAAATGCTCCAATTAAGAGAGGAAGCTTATCAGAGTGAATAATCTGACCCACCTAAAACTTTAGGATCTACCTTCAACATTAGAATTAAAAAATGGAAAAAGGTATACTGAAGGGATGCTAATCAAAAGAAAGCTGGTTTAATTTAATCATTATCAGAAAACTAATACAAACAACATTAAGGTAAAAAGTTCAAAGCACAGTGATAAAAGGCTTGAGTCACCAAGAAAATATATCATCTCTAAATCTTTATGTAAACAAATTCAAAATATATAAAGCCAAAATTGGTAGTATTAACTTTTGGAGGAAAGGCTAAATATATAATAATCACATGGAAGATTTCTCTTAATAAATAATAAATTAATTGGACCAAAAAATTAATAAGGTTTGAATGTCCCAATGATACAAAGTTTAATCTAATCAATATACCATATATTAAATACTGCACAAAACAACTATACATTTTATTTTCAAACATGTAATGACATAGTAAATTAATAAAAAACTATCCACCTACTGGGCCATAAACCAAGTCAACAATAGGCTAGAAATCTGTAACAAAAAGAAAACTAGGAAAAAATTAGAGATTAAGAAAACACTTCTAAATAATTCTAGGGTTAAAGAATAAATTATAATGAACATTATAAAATATTTTGAATTGAGCTATAATAAAAGGCCACATATCAAGCCTTATGGGATGGTGGTAAAGTAGAACTCAGAGGAAAATGCATAGCTTTGAAAATGCTTAAACTATGAAAGAAATGAGGCTGAAAATAATAAGTTGAACAAAAGTAGAAAAATTATGTCAAAATAAACTTTAAAAAAGCTAAAGAAGACAAGAAATGTGGACATTAACAAAATAGTAGACAAATACAACAGATGATTAATGAGTAAAAAGTGTGCCCTAATAAGGGATAAAACCGACAAATCTCTGGTGAAAATACTTAAGAATGAAGACAGAAATAAAAAAAAATCATTAGAAATAAAAAGGAGGAATAACACATATTCAAGTGAATATATGAATATAAAAGAATAATATAAATAAACCTATACCCATAATGTGAACATTTAAATGATATGTACAATGTCATATATATATAATAACTTAAAAAAAATAGTTACCAAAGATGATATGGACAATGTCATATATATATCATATAACTTAAAAATGTTACATTCAAAAATTATATCAGTAGTCAAAAAAAGAAAATACTGGGCCTTGATCATTTTAACGCTGGGTTCTATCAAATTCAAGGAACAACTATTACAAACTTGCAGAAACTATTCTAAAGCATAGAGACAGAGGAAAGAGTGCCTAATTAATTAATTAATTATTTTATTTATTATTTTTCAGAGAGAGGGGAAGGAAGAGAGGAAGAGAGGGAGAGAGACATCAATGTATGGTTGCCTTTCACCTGCCTCCAGCTATGGACCTGGCTGGAGAGCTGGCTTGCAACCTAGTTATACTGCCCTGGCTGGGAATCAAACCAGCGTCCTTTGGGTTCACAGGTCAGCATCTTATCCACTGTGCCACCAGCCAGGGCTCTAATTTATTTTATGAGGCTAGCATGTCCTAACATAGTAGAAAAAGGAAAATGATAGGTCAGCATCAATAATAAATGTAGATGTTAAAATCCTAAGCAAAATATCAGCAAATATACCCAACAATGTATAAGAAAAGTAATGACAAAGTTGTGTTCATAGTAGGGATGCAAAATAGACATTAGAAACTCAATTGTAAGTCACTACATTAATAGATTAAAGGAAAAATCAGGGCCATCATTTAAAAAAATGCAAAAGAAGTATTTGATACATTTAACATGAATGTTATATTCATGGGAAAGAAAAGAAATCCTCTTAGCAAACTAGGAATAGGAGAGAATTTATTGATCAGATGTTAAAGGATTTCACAAAAAGCCCATAATAGGCCCAAATCTGGCTGGTAAATAAAGTTTTACTGGGACACAGCTAGGCCCATTCATTTATGTGTCATCTGTGGCTGCTCTAAGGTGGCAAATAGTTGTAACAGACACTTTGGGCTTGATAAGCATCAATTAGTTACTATTTGGTTCTTTACAGGAAAAGTTTATTGAGGCTCTGACTCTGACCTGTAGGAAACATATTACCAAACTGAGGTCGAACCACTGATAAAGTGCCTTAGAAATATCTACTTTAAATGGTAAAAGACCATCTTACCTTTTGTAGAGAGTTACATAATGACTTGGAATTATGTTTAGAATTGGACTGCACTGTAGTTTTAGTTAATTTCAACTGCCTTTCACATTGTGCTAATTCTTTTTTGAGTTTCTCTCTTCGTTGCTGGTCTGCATCTGATGGGGAAAACAAATCTTTTGAAATATAGAATAAAAGAGAAAAATTAATTTTTTGGCCTTGGAAGGCTAATAAAGCTTACATCTTTTCCTTGCTAAACATATTTATACTACCAATGTGTAAATAAAAATCCATATACTTTTTTTGTATAAAGCAAAGCTAAAACACTTAATTTATAGAAACTTCAAATGGATTAACTATTTAAAGAGCATAAACAAGTTGTGACAAAGTGGCCAAATCTAAGGGGCCAAGAAAGTAACTCCTAGCAGATATTCATAGAGATGCGAAGGTTAGAAGTGCTCCACTGTGTTGCCCGTGACTCTGTGACCACCCACTGCAGTCTGAATTAGTGCTTTAGACTCTCCCCAAATGCAATATTACTGTGAATACCATCGTAGGCTATGATAAAACAACTTTTCAGTTTTATATGACTTTAAAAAATGACGTTAAATTTTAAACCATTGTTTTCTAAAGTTTTTCTTCTTTAATGTATTGATTTGAGAGAGAGAGGAAGAGGCAGGGAAAGAGGGGGAGGGAGAGAGAGGCAGAGAAAGGGAGAGACTGATTTGTTGTCCCACTTATTGTGCGTTCATTGGTTGATTCTTGTGTGTGCCCTGGCTGGGGAGGAACCCGGGAACTGTGGTGTGTGGGGACGGTGCTCTCATCAACCAAGCTACCAGGCCAGGGCTTAAAACACTTTCAATCAGGATATCCAATTTCCATTCGTTTGAAAATACAAATGCAGAAAGTGGTTTTACACTTTAGTTTGCTTTAAAGCCAGGTACTGAGTCACTATTAAAGACTTACTGTATAGAACGAAAATGGTGAAATAAATGATAGTCAAATTTCAGCGTTAAATAGAAGTAGATGACTTGTATTTTCAGATAAAATAAAAAATTTAACATATACTTTTTAATAAAAATCTATTTCAACTTAATGGACAAGAAAATTTCAAGTTTCAAATCACCCCAATTTGAATCAGAATTTGTAATAATTTTTACATGATGAAAAAACAAACTAAGGTAACTTATATGTGTATTTAAAGTTTCAATTATAATTATTTAAAAAAAATTAGAGACATGCTAAAGTAACTATATCTATCATTTTCAGCTTTTTTTAATCTGGGAATATCAACTTCATGAATATGAAGCTAAATTGTAGTAGATTATAATGTTTGTGGAATGGGTTAAATAGAATTTTTTCAGTTATCTTACTGGTAGGTAAAATAAAAGAGAAAAAATATGATAAAATAGAGGTCTCAATATTAGATACTTTCATGTTACTATTTCTGTCCAACCAATTCATTTAAGTAAAGCCTCCTCATACCATATACAAAAATCAACTCCAAATAACTATAGACCTAATCATTAAGGGCTTAAACTATAAAACTTTTAGTAGAAAACACAGGAGTGAACCTTCAAGACTTTGTTAGGCAAAGATTTCTTAGCAACATGAAAAGCACAAGCCAAAAAAAAAAAAAAAAAAAAAAAAGACAATCAAAATGAAAAACTTATTCAAAAGATGTACCCTGAAGAAAAGAAAGAGGGAAGCTGCAGGTGGGGAGAAATACTTGCAAACCACACATCCAAAAAAGGACCTGCATACAAAATATATAAATAATATACAACTCAATAAGACAAATAATCCAATTAAAATAAGGGCAAAAATTTTGATTTTCCCAAAGATATACAAATGAACAGTAAGCATATGAAAAAATACTCCATCTTTAATTACAAGGAAAATGCAAATTAAAATCACGATGAGATACCACATTATACCCACCACAACAGCTAGGATCAAAATGGGAGTCAGTATCGAGTGTCAGTAAGGACATGGAATGTCTGAAATCCTAACATGTTGGATGTGGAAATGTAAAATGGTACAGCCACTTTGAAAAACAGCTTGGCAGTTTCTTAGAAAGTTAAATACAGCCCTGGCCAGGTGGCTTGATTCACCAAGAAAATGCATCATCTCTAAATCTATATGTATATAGATTAAAAATATATAAAGCCAAAATTGGTAGTATTAACTTTTGGACTTTGGGTAAAAGGATTAATGCATTCAGGATTTTTATTGCATAGCCTAAATAAAAAGAAAATGTCTTTTTATCTATTGTTCAGCAAATTAATTTCAGGATGAAAATACAGCAAAATTTTTCCATTTAATGTTGGTCCTAAAGATTACCTGATCTAATGACAACTGGGTGAAACTATATTAATTCAAATAATTCAGATTTTGTAAATCTTGAACCTGTTTTGTGTGCAATAAGTTACTAACATGATACAGAAAAAAAAACTATAAGGCATAAAAATTAAGTCTAGAAGGATCCTCAGAGATTATGAAACTACCTTTCATGTCACAGTAGAGGGTGTGAGAAGTAAAATGACTTGCCCACCTAACTTGCGTGCTGTAGTCAATTTTTAAAAATAAACACTTAGGTCCCAACTTTTGCCTAAAATGACTTAGGCTCTCCTAAAATGTGTCTGAATCCCAAAATGTCTTCACAGACATGAGAGCCCACCCTAGGGCATCTTGCAAACGTACGGGGAACAGAAGGGGAAAACACAGAGTGCCAAGCCCGGAGGTGACAGGCACTGCGCCCTCTGAATGGCAGCTGGTGGCAACTGGCTTAGCCCGTCCCATCTTTTCCGCTAAGCAGACTGGACTGTCCAACCAGTCCTTCTGCCTGTGATCTTTCCTAGGTGTACCTGATGGACATGTCCCTATCTAGGTTCTTAGTCATTCATCACTTAGGATGCACCACCTTGGGTTGATAATTAGTTTTTATTGTGGAGATCCAGTTTTGTAGAATAAAATGAGTACTACCGAAAATGGATGGTGGAGATGCTTGTACCATAGTCTGAATGTAGTTAATATTACTGAACTGGAGACTTAAAAAGAGTTAAGACTATAATCTTTTTAAAAAGCAGTATGTTACTTACATTTGATGCTGGCACTCATGCTGAGTGGAACTGAGCAGTCTACCACAGCTGAAAGAAGAAAAGAAAATTAGTTGTTTAATAATATTCTTAATATTTACAAATGACAACAAATATCGAATGTGGACATCACAAAAAGTTCCAGAACTTGCAGTTCCTAATTTTGACTTTTATGGTACTCCTGGAGAAAAAATATAATATGCTTGATAAAAAAAAATACATTGCTTGGGATGAACAGCTCACTAGATACTACAAAAGAAATTATCAATAAACTTAAAAATACAGCAACATAAACTATTCAAAACAAAACACAGTGAGGAAAGGCTGGAAAATAAATGGACAGAGCATATCACCGACCTAACCCACCTGTGTCAGGAACTCAACATGCTTGTAATTGGGGAAAAAAACCTGCAAAATTGCACTATCTGATTTTAAGACTAGTTGTAATGTTACAGCAATTAAGGCAGTGTGGTATCATAATAAAGATACACATATAAAACAACAGAACTGAACAGTTAGGTCCAGGAATAAATCCACATATATGGTAAATTGTCTTTCAAAAAGTAAAGCTAAGGTAATTCAGTAGGGAAAGAATATCTCTTCAACAAACAGTCCTGGTTATATGTGGATACACATAGGCAAAAAAAATGATCCTTGTATTATACCATATGCAAAAATTAACTCAAAATGGACCACAAACTTAAATGTAGGAGCTGAAGAGTATACTTCTAGAAGAAAACATACAAGACTATCTTAGTGACCTAAGAGTAAGGAACAGGTTTCTTAAATAGGATATAAAAAGCACGAACTATTTAAAACTTGAAAAGTTGATCTGGACTTCACATGTCACAAAAGGTTTTTCTTCAGATTTTCAATCACTTAAAATATGTCATAAAATATGAACTAAAATTTTATTTTTATTTATTTTTTTTCTTTTTTAAGATTTTATTTCATTATTTTTAGAAAGAGGGGAAGGAAGAGAGGCAGAGAGGGAGAGAGACATCAATGTACGGTTGCATTTCACCTGCCTCCAGTCACAGACCTGACTAGAGACCTGGCCCGCAACCTGGTTATGTGTCCTGGCTGGGGAATCGAACCTGGTTCACAGGCCGACACCTTATCCACTGTGCTACCAGCCAGGGCTAAAATTTTAAAACTTTAGCCTTTCAAATGGAAAAAAACATATTAGTGAAAAACTGGTGAAATTCAAATAAGGTCTGTAGTTAATAGTACTATATCAATATTAATTCTCTGGTTGTAATAATTATAATATGATTATGTAAGATTTTTTAACATTTCAGAAAGGTGGGTGAAGTTTCTGGGACTGTCTACTATTTCTATAACTTTCCCATAAGTTTCAAATTATTTCAAATAAAAATTTAAAAAGAACAAAAGGACAAACTACAGACTAGGAGAAAATATTTGCAAGACATGTATCTGACATAGGATCTGTCTTTCATATGAACTCTCATAACTTAATACTAAAAAGACAAAACAATTCATTTAAAAAAATGGGCAAAAAATTTAAACAGATATTTCACCGAAGAGGATATACAGATTGCAAATAAGCACAGGGAAAGTTGTTTAACGTATTAGGCATTAGGGAAATACAAACTAAAACCCTAATATATTATATATTGCAGGCTGGTGAGGATGTGAAAGTGGTAAAAATTCAAAATGGTACACCTACTCTGGAAAATAGTTGGGCAGCTTCTTATATAGTTAAAATACACTTACCATATTACCCCACAATTCAACTCCTGGTAAATAAATTTATTCAGGAAAATAGAAGCATATGTTCAAAGATTGTATGTGAATGTTTATAGCAGCTTTATTCCTAATAGTCAAAAGTTGGTCAAAGTAAACCAAATGTTCACTAACTAACTGGTAAATGAAGAAACTGTGATATGTCTCATTACATGGAATACAGTCTTAGCTATAAAAAGGAAGAAAATCCTGTTACACACAAGACATGGATTAGCCTCAAAAGTATTAGCTAACTGAAAGAAACCAGGCCCAAAATGATACACACTATATGATTCCTTTTATATGAATTTCTGGAAAAGGCAAACTCTAGTTAAGACTGCAGATCAGTGGCTGCCCAGGATGGCAGCCAAGAGCCTGACTGAACGACCCGAGGGAGTTTTTGGGAGATGGAACGGTCTGTGGCAGGAATCAACACACTCTTTCTGTAAAGGGTCAGGCCGGAATTGCTCCAGGCTTTGTGGAACATAAGGAAGACATAATCAACCAGTGCAGGATGAGGAAACAAGAATTAAATAAAATGAGGAGAGGCGCAGGAACCTCTAGGACGACTTTCAGCGTGCCAACATCTGAATCATAGGAATGCCAGAAGGAGAAGAGGAAGAGCAAGAAATTGAAAACCTGTGTGAAAAAATAATGAAGAAAAACTTCCCAAATTTGGCAAAAGAAATATACATAGAAAGCAAGGAAGCACAGTGTCCCAAACAAGCTAGATCTAAATTGGACCACACCAAGACACATCATAATTAAAATACCAAAGATTAAAGATAGAGAAAGAATCCTAAAAACAGCAAGAGGAAAGGAGAGAGTTATTCACAAAGGGGTTCCTCTAAGACGATCAGCTGATTTCTCAAAGGAAATTGTGCAGGCAAGAAGGGACTGGCAAGAAGTACTCAAAGTGATGAAAAGCAAGGCCCTACAACCTAGGTTACTCTATCCAGCAAAGCTATCAATTAGAATGGAAGGGCAGATAAAGTGCTTCCCAGAAAAGGTAAAGCTAAAGGAGCCCATCAGCACTGAGCCATTATTATATAAATTGTTAAGGAGACTTATTTAAAGAAAAAAGGATCAAACTTATGAACTTTAAACAGACAATAAAATCACAACTAACAACAATAGAATATAAAAACAAAAACAAACTAAGCAAAACCAAAGGATCAAAATCATAGGTACGGGGATCATTGGGAGGGTTATCAGCTGGGAGGGGAAGGGGTGAAACAGGGAAATGGTGCAGGGCTCAAGAAGCATAACTGGTGGGTACAAGGTAGGCAGGGAGAAGTTAAGAATAATAGAGGCAAGGGTGAAATCAGGGAACTTATATCTACAACCCATAAGGGGATGGGACTGCAAGAGGGAATGGAGGTCTTGGGTGGAGGGGAGCAAAGGGAAAAAAATTGGACAACTGTAACAGCATAATCGATAAAATAGACTTTAAAAATAAAAGAAGTGAAGTCAAGGGTTTAAATTGGGTACAGAAAGTTCACATTTGCACATGTTTACCTTTGGCTGAAAGGATTTTATTATAGTGAACAGCCATGTGATTCTTGATCATGTGGAGAGTACTTAGTCTGAGGGAGGAGGAGTCAGTGCAAAAAGCTAAAAATTAAAACATATTTAATCATTATATATTTAAAATATAAAATCACCACAAGATAAACAGTTTATTGAATATTAAGCTCATTTTTATAAAATATTCTGAAATTCAACCACAAAGATACTGACATAATTTTGTGATGCTGCATGCATCCTAGCCTTAATCGTGCACTGATAACTGATGAGCTAGCTATCCAACCTTTCTAAGAATAAGTTTTACAAGCCTGAGAGTTTTGAAAAGAGATTCTAGAATATAATCTACCATTACATTTATAAAACTATTCTTATCAACAGCTCTCAATCTTCTAACTAAAAATGTTCAGCCACTTGCCTGGTTGTAAAATAATGTTACCACTGTTAGTACTTGAATGCATAGAGTCTGAGAAATCAAACAAATCCCAAACACCAGAACTCTATGCCAAAATTCTATTCTAAGAGGCAAACTTTTAACTTTAACAAGATCTATGTATCAGTCTCTGTGCACTTTTGACATACTTCATGACATTAAACTTCTTGACTTCATGTAAATTGTTTAAAAGAAACCTTAGATATAATTAAGCACATACACATATACTTATAAAATGTAAACACAGGCATAACTTTCTTAAACATTAGGACCAGTATTTGAGAAGTAATACATACACGTGGCTAAAAAAATAGTCAAAAGCTGAAACAGTATACAGAGATGGAAAACAAGCAGCTTTCTGGACTCCTGCCTTCCCTCCTAAACAGAATACTGTTACCTTTTGGTATGCATCCTTCCAAGGAAATTCTACAAGTACGTATGATATAATGATATAATGATGAGTTTGATACTACTCTACTACAAACATTTATTGAATAGGTACCATGCATGCATTGCGCTAAGCTCTTTACATATAAAAACTTACTTACTTATCACCATTTAATAGATATGGCAACTGAAGCACAAAGATGTAAGGTCACTAAGATCACACAGCTTGATGAAAGTTTCAGTTTAGACATCACACTTCCAACCATTACGTGTAACTGCATATATATCCTTTAAAAAAAAGTTAGCAAACTATGCATTTTTCTTCATTCCGGTTCTCTATGTGAGTACATTTAATTTTATTTATTAATTTTTAAAGATTTTATTTATTATTTTTAGAGAAAGGGAGAGAGACATCAATGTATGGTTGCCCTTCACTTGCCTCCAGCT
Organism: Noctilio leporinus; assembly: GCA_004026585.1. Classification (NCBI taxonomy): domain Eukaryota; kingdom Metazoa; phylum Chordata; class Mammalia; order Chiroptera; family Noctilionidae; genus Noctilio; species Noctilio leporinus. The sequence goes on along the minus strand of PVIW01003852.1, from coordinate 80,000 downwards.
ACTGACCTGGCTGGAGACCTGGCTTGCAACCTGGTTATGTGCCCTGGTTGGGAATTGAACCAGCGACCTTTGGGTTCGCATGCTGGTTGGTGCCTTATCCACTGTGCCACCAGCCAGGGCAATATGAGTATATTTTAAATCCAGTTTTAGATGTTTAGTTAAGAACTATTTTTCAAAGTTTGACTCTGGCTCCAGGTGTTACAAAGAAATAAGTGAGGTAACTGAAAATGTGATCTTTCCTTCACATTTGGAGGAATGAGTACCAAAGATTTTTCATGTAAATAAAAAATGACTTTAAATTATTGTGCCAAATAACCTAGGCTTAAAAATGTTCAACTATAATTATAAAAATGTATTTTAAGTTTACATTAACATTTTACTTTACAATAAAATTAAATTAAAAATAAATAAACATTTTAAAAAATGAATAAATAAATAAAGTTTTACTTTAAAGGCTTTAAAATACTGTCCTTTCATAAGACCTGAAACCAGCCGAATAAAGAGGCCCGAGTTTGCTCTTGCTGCAAAACGCGTTTTCCATGCACAGCTCTTGAACAACCTGCAGGTCACCATCTGGACAGGGAAGGGATAACTCAGACCAGGGCAGCCAGGAGCGAAGCGGGGCTGGACCTGCACCAGGGAGAACGCACAGCCACGTCCCCTTCCAAGGCACGGTAATGGTTTGAAATAATGGACTCCTAAACTAATCTCAAGAATTCTTATAATATTTAATTATAATTAATAACACGAAATTCAAATATTAATTGAGTGAAATAATTGTTTCATCATGGCATAATTTCCCAGTAAAGGCAACAGCCGATCTTTACCAAACACCTTTCGCCACTTCAAGCACCTCACTTACCGTTACTTTTGGTGCCCAAGTGTCCTTTCAATAGGCATGATGGACCAGCTCTGGGGAGGACAGGGGTTGCTCTGACTTTTAATAAAAAACATTAATTAGTATAAAATGAAACGATGTTCACAAAGACAACAGTGTTGAACACTTTTTTTCCCTCCCCTGAGGATGTGTTTTCATCAATTTTTAGAGAGAGGGAGAGAAAGAAACATCAATGTGAGAATCACTGATTGGTTGCCTCTTGCACGTGCCTAGACCAGGGATCAAACCCGCAACCTTTTGGTGTATGGGATGATGCTCCAACCAACTAAGTCACCTGCTCAGGGCAACAATGTTGAACATTTAAAAAATAATAAATTTACTTTAATGGTAGAGTTGTTTAAAATTTTAGTCAATCACATTCCTAACCCATATCAGACAAAAATTCTGCAGCCATTGATAAAACATTTCCTCCTTTAAGGAAACCAATTATTTTCAAAGCCAGTTGCACCCTGAGACTATAGTTTCATTGGGTAAAATGATAAATATATCAAATATGTTATTTGTTATATACTGGCTTGATTCTGTACATCACTGACCTACTGGGTTTTTTAATGACTTTGAGATACAATAGAACTGAGATTTTAAGTCAATACCTGTGAAATAATTATTTCAGTTAATTATAAGCTAGTCTGTCCTAAAAATAGCTTAGGAAAACAATCCTCCCACAAAGTAATCAAATAAATTAGAAATTATATCAATGCCAGTATGTATAAAGTAAATACATATATAAGTATATAAAAGTCAGACTTAGAACTTAATGTTTAAGTTAATGTTTAAGATGTCTTAAGGTTCATCTAGTGCAACTCCTCTTCCTCTTGCTTGGATCCTATCTAAACAGTCTATTTGGAAGTGTGCCTTCCAAATTGCTCCTTCCTTAAGAATTCTTCCTTGGCTTTTGGGTACTATATAGAGATTTCTTCTGTCTCACAGTTACTCTTTTATCATAGTTTAACAGTTCTTTAAACTTCCCTTGTTTAAATCATTTTATGGTTCCTATCTTCTTGATACAAAGGGGCATGAAAAAGTACATAGCCTCAAACCAAATGCAAGAAAAAAAGTATCATCCTCTAATTAAGACTAAAATCCTGTCTGTGAGATCCAAGGTCTTGCCACCTTAGTGACATTCATTAGTACATGCAAGCAGCTCAGTTCCTGAAACAATATGATGTCACTAAAACAGCCAAAAGGAACTCTGATGAGGAAAGGCGAAGGTGTTTCTTGTGGCTGGGTTTCCCAGAAATAACAGGGGTTTGGGAATCTGATGTCATTTGTAAGTGTCTCTGCTGGACCAACAGATTAAATTTGGTTTTTATTAAGCCACTTTCAGTTATCTATACTAATAGGTTGTCTTCACTCTCTGCTACTTCATAAGTCATCGATAATAGAATGAATGGCAGTATATTATTTACAATCTTTTCTCCCCAGTCTCCCTTGAGAGGCTGGCAAGAAGACTTTATAGATTATGTATCTACCTTTGTGCAAATAACTAAGGCCCAGGGGGTAAAGTGATTTGCTGAAGACTACCTAGTAAACAGCACACAAAGATTACAAACAAGATATACTGTTTTGTAGACTGGTGCTTTCTCCTGCACCTCCATACAGAAAGTTTGCCTTACAAAAGAACATCTAAAAAATGTGATCCCAGAAAGAAAATGACCAAAGAGAACAAGAATAAGTTTTTTGCTTTCGTTGTCTTAATATTTTGTGCTCTGAAATCATGAAAGGTAACCTGTTCATGAAATCTAAGAAATTTATAAAATGCAATATTTTCAGTTAAAAGGAAGTATTTTGGCTCTAGTTAAAAGTATTTATGGTTTCCTATCAATCATAATAATCATGATCTAAGAGAACTAACCACCTCATATATTTGATTATATTTGTCTTAAAAGTTCAAAATCAATAACAATGTTTGATTAATATTATATACTATCCTGAAAATGAAGCTAATTAATTTGGGTAAGTTATAAAAATATAAGCCATTTTCCATTTTGACAGGAACCCAATTTTTAAAATAATTCAATAGATACTAGGAACTTACTAAGTCTATTACACTCTAAACTTTGCATCTATCTATTTGTCATGCCCTCACCTCCAGCATAAGATGGTAAATAAAAGCAATGGTTTAGGGTTTCACATTCCCCACCTGAATTCCAAGTCTGGTCTGACACTTCCTGTAACCTTGGCAAGGTAGCTATGATCTCTTAGTTTATTAGGCTCCAGTGTTTATTCACAGTGAAATGAAGATACTTGTCTAACAGTATGTTTTTGTGGATCAAATAATGAGATAACTCAGACATAGGGCTCAGTGTTAGTTATACAGTTTGCTAATCAATGGACAGTTACCTCCTCTATTCAGAACAGCACTTATTTTGACTAACGATTGCATAAAAAGGCACAGTCATATTCAAAGCAAGGCTTATTATATGAACCTCATGGCAGCTTGGTTTAAAGGTACATCTGAACACAGATAACCCTGAGCTGGGAGAGGGTCTTGTTGGAGATTGCCTAACTGGGCTTGAGGACACAGTGCTGCTTTGTTCAGATAGAGTAAAGATGCAAATAATTTCCACTGGGCCAACGATTCCTAGACCCAACTGTTCCAGGGTGATGTCCACTACTCCCAGAGAGTCTCCAGTCAAGGGCAGGCGTCCATCGCTATTATGAATTAGTTCTTTGCTACTAACACTACAGCTAGCAACAATGCACCACTCGAAAACTTATTATAAGCAAAATGTCATCCCTGCCAGACCTGCTGAATCATAACCTGCATTTTAACATGATTCCTATCACGTTAGAGAATCCCTGGGTTACTCAAAAGTTTGAGGGGGAGGTGGGTATTTACAGAATGGAAATTTCATATCCACTGAGAATGTATAATGTGCCAGGCGCTGTTTTACCCCCATGGGCAAGACACGAGGTCACTAAGGGTCACCTCTGTGGAGTGCAGCGGCGGCCCAGGGAGGTCTCACTCCGAAGATCAAAATTGGTTCCTGCGCCCCCGCGCCATCGAGGCTGCCTGGCACCGAGCTCGGCAGGCAGGGCCTCCTGGAGTCAGGGCGACCAATTCTGAGCAAGAAAAGGGCCCACGAACCTCCAAAGCAGAGCCTTCTCCGCCCAGGCGACACGCAGGTCCACAATGGAGACTAAGCAGGGGCGGGAGGGCGCCCGGGGCGCCCGGCGTGGACTCGCGCAGCCCGAACCAGACCCCTGACCGGACCCGGGGCCGCAGTGCGACCAGCACGAAGCGCGAGAAGGCGCCCATTACCTCTTCGGCTGCCATTCATGCTTAGATCCTCTTGCAGCCTCCCTGGGGACACGCCGGGGTCCCCTCCGTCCTTTCCCGGGCTGGGCCAGCCCCCGCAGAACAGGGTTGCGAGGCCCGAGCTGGCGGCGCTGCAGCCACTGGAGACCGTTGCTAGGCCGGTTGCTAAGGGCTGGTCCCGGGGCGTCGGGATTGTGACGTCACGACGCAGGACGGGCGCTCCTGCAGCTTCGCCCACGGCGCCTGGGGCGCGTGGAGAGCGGCCGGGGATGGAGGTGCAGCGCGCCGGGGACCCAGGCCCGGTCTGCTGCCCTGGGCTCCGGCCAGACACCCACAGAGCGGCCTCCTGACGGGAGCCGGGCCGCCAGCTCGCGGCAGAACTGGTCGCCGCCGGAAGAGCGGGGAGCCGGAGGTCCGCGCTGCCCTCCCATCCCCGGGGTGCTGGAACCCGGGGTGCTGGAACGGCTCGGACGCTCACGTTGTTGGAAGTTAGGGGATCATTTAACCCAAATCACTAAATTTCAAGTCAGTGTGCCATTTGAATTAGTGAAAATCCTGGGGATGAAAAATACGACACGTCTACAGCTTAACTCTTAACCACAACGATCAGTTTCCATTTTCTTTCTGTTGACTGAGCTCCCTCCCCCCCTCCCAGCTCCGCCCTTTTTAAAGGCTTAAGGCGCAGATCTGTTTTCTTTCTTGTGGGAAGAGAGTTTCAACATCCACTGTTTAAAAACAAATTATCTATAATTTGTTTAATTTTGGAAATAGGACGAGAATAGGGCAAGGATCGCGGCACACTACAGAGGCTGTATTGATATTTGGAGTCGGATGCACACTTTGTTGGGGTGGGGTGGGGGCTGTCCTGTGCATTGTAGAATGTTTCACAGCATTCCTGGTCTCCACCCACTAAATGCCGGGTAGCATCACCCACTTCACCCCCGGTTTTGACAAAAATGTTTCCAGACAGTGCCAAATGTCCCTATGGCAAGGGGGTAAAATTGCACCTCCCTTCCCTGTGTGAGAACCACTGTTGTAATGGAAAAAGTACTGGCTTTGGAGCCAAATATGTGGAATTTAATTGTGAGTTTTCTGCTACTTGCCAACTAGATCATGAATTAGTTTCTAAACCATTCTTAACTTCAGGTGCCTCTCTTTAAAAGGTAAAAAATGCTACAGCTTTGTGGTTGCAAGGATTAATATATACAGTGCATGGCAAATAAAACAAGCAATTCAACAAGAACCTAGTATAAAGGAAACATGGACATGGACAACAGGTGGGATTGACTTGGGGGGGAATGGGTGGGTGGGGAGGGGGACAGAGGGGAGCAAAAAGGGGATGGATGTAATACAACAATAAAATTTTTAAAAATGTACAAAGAAAAACCCCAAGCACTTCAAGAAATAATAGTGTTCTCTCTTCTAAGGCTGTTGTCTCTGAAAAATTGAGATATCAAGGAATTCCATTCATAAGCTAGTAAGTCAGGACCCTATGTGAAAGACAAGGAATAAGCCAGAGATCGCCTTATAGTAACACCTGAACTTCCTGGTTCCTTATAACTCTAGGGACAGGAGACGATTAGATCCAAAACTGAGGAATGTGGAAGTTGTGTGATGATGGCTCTTTGACCCCAACAGCAAAGGTCATTTAAAACGCTACAGGTGTAGAGTCTCAGATATTAGGGAACAAAACCTTTTTTACCTTCTCATTCATTAAAACTTGATATTCCTATTTAAAGACCTGAGTCCTTTTATTCCACTACTAGCATCGCCAAGTACCTTGATAGACCTCCAGTAAGCAACTGTTAAATTGAGTTAGAGCTAAAGTTTAAAGCACAAAACCCCTGTGAGAGGCAACACAGTGACTTGATGCCAGCTCCTCTTCTGAAAGCACATTTTTCTTTGAAATAGGAAATGATTGGGAGAGGACAGCAAATGGGAAATGGTTCTGAAGACAACATTGTTGCATATCCAACTTCAACTGAAATCATCTTTATTTCATTATTTCTAAGTATTTTATTTCAATCCTTTCAAGAAATGCACAATGTTTTTTTTCTCTCCAAGTTTAGCAGTGAGCTATTATCGTAAGTGCAATTTAATTTGTACTTGGCCTTTGCTCTGTGTGTATAAATGAAAGAGAAGTTCTTTTCTGGTTGCTGTTCCCAAGAGATAATCCATGGGCAGATGCATGCAGTTAGCATGGGCTTATTGTAGAGTTAACACTCAGGAACACTCTTCCATTGGGAGAATCACCGCTAGCTCAATGGTCTTGGACAGTAAGCGTTCCTGAAGACCTTTTGTTCAACACTTAAATGTGACTTTCTCATTGTTAAGAAATTATTCCAGTGGCATATTTTTGCTATTGATATCTAGAAACTTACATATATATTGTGGAAAGAAAACCTTTTACTCCCTAATAGATTGGAGTGCTTAGTTTTTTTTTTCAAATCCTCACCTGAGGACATATTCATTGATTTTAGAGAGAGAGGAAGGGAGAGAGAAAGAGGAGAGGGAAACATTGATGTGAGAAATAAACATTGATGGGCTGCCTTCCGCACACGCCCAAACTAGGAATCGAACCAGCAATGTAGGCATGTGCCCTGACTGCAAATGAACCCACAACCTTCTCGGTGTACAGAATAATGCTCCAACCAGCTGAGCCATCAGCCAGGGCTGGAATGCTTACTTTTGTAATTGGGTTTCTTTTTTTGTCTTAGTGACAGGAAGCTTGAAACTAAGACTTGTGCTCAGTTGCAACAACAATTCACAGCCAATTTTTCTACTTCTTTAATTCCCTAGATTAGTCAGGTGGCTTTTATTCTGTTATTCTATTTTAATAGCTCAATTATACCTATATTTTACTAGATGAGCTCTAAGCCCTTTGAAAATAGAGATATAAAATTTTAAATATATATTTTACATACCATAGCACATAACCTAATACATATTATATATAGGTTATTACAGATTATTTTAAAATGTATTATATTAGAGACCTAGCTGGTGGCCCAGTGGATTGTCACCAGCCTGAGAATACAAAAGTCATTGGTTTGATTCCCCAGTCAGGGCACATAACCAAGTTGCAAGCCAGGTCTCCAGCCAGGTCCCTAGCTGGAGGCAGGTGAAAGGCAACCAGACACTGATGCTTCTTTCCCTTTCTTCCTCCCTCCCTGCCCTTCTCTCTGCAAATAATAAATAAAATGTTTTTTAAAAATAGTGTATTATACACTTTGGTCAACTAGTGAATGTGGTGTCAGGAAAAGCGTAAACACTTGGCAGCCCTTTCCTGCCCTCGACTGTGTCCTTGGCATAGGAGCTGCCCAAGGAACATCGGGTAAAAAATTGCAAAAATACATATACATATAGTGTATTATATTATGATATATACCTTTAATCTATATCATTAAAGATGATAATTCATTTCATAATTCAGAGAATTTCTGAAATTCATTTCTGCATATACTTGCTTAGCACCAGCAATGAAAATTGTCCTATAAGTGCTGTAAAAACAATGAGAAGTCAAGGCCAATATTGTCTTTTCCCATTCATTGGGTTATTAGGAGCATACTTTAATCTTTCAAGTCTCTGAAGCACAAAAATGAAGAACATTTAGGAAATATTGTTTAAGGCATACATGCCACAGCTGTGCAAAAGAAATATAACTACACAATATGTGTGCACTTTGTGTTGACCTCGACATCAAACGAAAATCCCTTAAGTCCCTTAGGTTTTAGTAACTGAAGAATGCTTGACAATTCAAGCTATTGACTAGCCCATTCTGCAGTCAAAAGGCTGTAACTATTGATTCATCTAGTAACTGAATGAGGACTATAGAGCTTGGAGGTATTGGTCTGTTATAGAGTAATGGATTAATTTGCTATTTGTCATTAGAAGGGGCTTCAGGAAAGTTTGAAACTGTTTCCCTGTGGGAAAGGCTGCCAAGGCAATAGAAATCCCACAAATCCTACTCAGAGAGACTGAGGAGTGAGGAGCACTCTGGGAACTGACTCCAAGGTAGAGCTTCTCCAGTTCTAGGTGGGGTCTAATTGACAATGACACTGAGTTCTTTTGTTAAGCACAGGAAGAAGTTACTATATTATCTTAAGGCCCTTCATGGGTAAAAAAAAAAAAAAAAAAATCTTTATTATTGTCACCTATAACTTGATTCTTTCTCAGTTTTATTGTTAAAGCAGGAGAGCACAGTAAATGACCATAAATCTCTATAAAGCAATATGTGCCTAAGAAATAGACAAAAAAGCCCTGGCTGGTAGCACAGTGGATAAGGTGCCGGCCCGTGAACCCAAAGGTCGCAGGTTCGATTCCCAGCCAGGGCAACATAACCAGGTTGCAAGCCAGGTCTCCAGTCAGGTCTGTGGCTGGAGGCAGGTGAAAAGCAACCATACATTGATGTCGCTCTCCCTCTCCGCCTCTCTCTCTTCCCCTCTTTCTAAAAATAATAAAATAAAATCTTTAAAAAAAAAAAATAGACAAAAGTGCATCTATACAAAAGAATGATAATGGAATAAACTGAACCCAAATGACCATTTTGAGTTCTTTTAAGGGATAGAAAGCTGATACTAAACACAAAATCTTAGGAAATGATCATAGGAAATAACCCATAAAAAATGATCATTCTCAGAACTTGAACAGCCCATGGAGTTTGCACTGCACTTTTTACTCTGCTCCATTCCCCATTTTATTTGCATTTTTCCTGCAGTTAAAAAGAGCACAAAATTATGATTCCATAGGCAGCTAAGTTGGCTTCTGGTTACAAACAATAGATTCACCCATGTTGTGACCCTTTAGTGAAGGCAGCTGGAATTGCAGATATAAGGTCTGCTAGTAAGTGTCATAGTCCTCTCTCATGTCAGTCTCTCTCCAGCTGTGTTCTTTAAATCTTTTTGTCCAATTAGGAAAACAAGTCTCTGTGAACAGAATTTAATCATTCAGCAGTTACTAGGTAACCTGCCTCTGTAGCTTAAGAAAGGCATTTTCTTGTTCTTTCACTGCCAGTCAGCTCACAATAGATCAGAGATGATGCTCAGTCTAAAGGTTTGATCATCTCCATCCAATGTGTTCTCTGTTTACGAGTGGCTTCAACATTAAAAAATAAAGCAAAAACAACAAGCATAAACAACCCATTGGTCTGTTTTCATCATATATATATATATTTTTCACTTAAAGAGTAGAATGTGGAATTTTAACAATGGATTTCTGGGAAGTTATAATAAAGCTCTTGTAAGTACATGTATGATTCAAATCAATTTTTAAAAAATTCAACATATTTTTTAAGCCACCAATGAAAACCATCTTTTATTGATGCCCTACCTAGTTCTAAGGGATTTGATTTCTACTCCAGTCACTCTTTAGTCCTTTGTCGTTAGGATGCGTGGCTGTAATAGACTCCTCAAACATTTTAAATCATTAAGCTGAATGACACGAAATTGCTATTTTATAAATCAATGGTCAAATGCATTATCACTTGGTTTGATGTAATCATGTAAAGTATCTGGAGAGCATCACTGGAAACTGAGTTTAAAATTTAAGCTGCATTAACTGTTTCTTTAGACAATTTGAGCAAGGAGGTTGGGGTGTGTATGGGTGGGGGTGGGGGGGTCTCCTGACTCCCTCAGACATGCTCAATCTGATTTAACTTGGCTCAAGTATGAGATTTATCTATCCTCTTTGAGTCCTTGCATTTCCTTTCCTGCAAACAATTATTTGGTGCCCGTATTTTCAGACAAAATCTGGACTGTCCAATAGCATGAGTATCTGTTATGAAAACATTAAGTGTCCTCTGAAGTTTACAACTGTTGTGACGCAAGAAATAAATTCAGGAGGCATTTCCACAGTGAGGGCACAGTCTGGAAATTTGGTGGTGTCATTTATACACGCAGAGTGGATGCTTATGCAAGATGAACAGACAAACAAGGTAGAAAGAATAGTGATGTTCTGAGACTCCTGAATTTACTTTTTAAAACAAAGCTAGTTAACATATTTTTCTTTGTATGTCAGAGAATGTGGGGGGTGGGGGAGGCTGGAAGGCTGCTGCTGGTCACTAAGCAAAACCTTTCCACTTGCGGAGAAGACTTCTACAGTTCAGAGAAAATAAACAGCCTCCGCACATCAGTTTTCTGACGCCCTGTGGTAGAGCTCATCCCTCTAACTCAGGAAATGGGCAGTGAGACAATGGTCCGGTGACATCTTAAGATGCATATTGCTCTAAAATGGAAATATTATTTTCATGTGCAGTCATGAACGTGTACAATGGAAAGGGTAAATGAGACTTTGCTTACGTCCTTTGTCTTCAACAAACCTGTCCCTAAGGTGTCTGAAATAAATGAGGGTATGTATATTTTAAAGTCATATGTTTTTTCTAAAAGACCAACATGCGTTATTCTTCCCAAATGAAATACAGCCCAGTTGAGTCCAATCTTTCTCCTACCCAGGGAGACTGTCATTCACATCGAGTTTAGAAACATTTTACATTGGACAGTTATCCCTCAGAGGGGGCAGCTTGTCTTTTTTCAGTAATGGCAGGAAAAAACAACATTAATGATTTCCTGTGAACTAAAAACTACCACATGTTATTTCAACCAACGTTAATAGGCATCTGCTATGTGTAAGACCTGTGACTATTCAACTCACATTTCCCTCTCAGATTCCACAGGACTCAACTATACCTCCTCTGGTTCACCTACAAACCCTTCAGGGATTCTCTGGGTTTCACCTGCTTAAACGAAACTTCTACAGGAATATTATAAAGTATCATTAAGTGGGTGTTGGAGTCCATTTACTTTTGAATCTTAGCTCTACTATTTTCTGGCTGTGTGACCTTGACCAGGGATTGCATTTCTTTATCTATAAAATAGAGTATTAGTGTCTACTTCATCTGATTGCTGTGAGGATGCTAAGGTAAAACAAATAGTTTGCTACAGCAACTGGCTGCCATTGTTTGAATTTCCCCAGAAGCAAACCCTGGGGTAAAGATTCAAGTTCAAGTAGTATACACAAGTAGGGGGAAGGTTCATGAGTGGGAAAAAAGAAGGAAAGGAAGCTATAAAAGGGTGCTCTCAAGGGAGTAGATAAGAGGCGATCAATCCCACCAGGGAACTCTGGGAAATAGTACAAAATGTGTCAGAGTTATCCTAACCAAGGTTGGGGAGCTGGGTATTTATCCACCACCTTCCATCAGACCTTGTCTCAGGGCTGCTGGAGGTGGGTGGTGAATCCCCATGGGCAGGGAAAGGGGGCCTCTGTGTTCAGAGAAAACTCTAGGCAGTAAGGTGCCCACGCTAATGGTTCAAGCTGGGATTAGGGACAAAGGCTAAGTATGGGTGGGGTCTGCTTCCTTGGGCATAGTGCTTGTTCAACATATTAATTCTTTGTATTTTAAAATGTTACTAGGTGACCTTTTTGGTTCTTTTCAGATGTAATATGCCTGGCACAGAGAAGGTATTATTGTGAACACCTGTTGCTTTCACAGGCCCAGCATCTTTTCCCTTCTCTTCCTGTGGGAAAGGCATCCCTTTGGGTGATACTGTCTCAATCTTCCTTCTTTCCCACTTCCCTTGTTCTCCTGTCTCTCCATTGTCACAAGAGTGCGAAATGCAACTACAGCCAGAATATGCCAGCCAGGTTGCTGTAGTGTTGAGTCAAAGGTGGGTGCAGGACACCTATCAGCATCCCATTCGATCAGTTAGAGGGTGCTAAATTGGGAGACAGGATCTCTGGGCTGCTGACGGCTCTCTTGTTTTCTCTACAGAGCACAAGTTCAGTGAGAGAGAAAGAGGGAAAGAGAGAGAGAGCACGCAGAAGACATTATTTGAGTCTCTGGTTGAATTATTCGAGCTGGATCTCCCAGTTATACAAATCAATAAATTCTTTGCTTTAGCTTGTAACATAAGAGTCCTAACTAATATATGTGTGGCATTTCATGCTCTACAATTCTAAAATTTACCTTTTAACACATTACCATCCACTATAAATTCCCAAGTAGTTGTAAAGGTGGGAGTCCAATGTTGGAGGCATATACATACTGACAGCATATGTATATTCCAGAATATCCTTCCTCTCATTTGAAGTTGTGGCGTTCTTATCCTGTGAGAGTTCTCCCCTTTGCAATTCCTACAATCTGAGTTGCAAACCAGTTTGTTACTAGTGTCGCTTTAGCTTTCTTACCTTTGCTAATCCCCATTTCTAACAAGTACTGAAGCTATAGTATTGGAGGGTATGGTTTTTGTCTTTGTTGTGCTCATTTCTTGCAGTTACTGCCATTTCCGGCCCTCAGTTGTAATGGAAGTATAGTCGTCTTTAAAACGTATTTGATTTTAGAAGTGACAAATTTACAGGAAAAACATGAAATCATAATCGCACTGATGGTTTAACAACATGGCAAATGTCACAGAGGTGACATTGAAAAGACAAGTTTGTTAATCATTTGCTTATTATAATGGTATTCTTGCTTCTGTAGAGAAAAAAAGGGCCTAGGTAGACAAGGATCCACTCAGATTGGTGTATAATAGAATGGCAACATTACAGAATGGAGACTTATTAAATTAGAATCCTTGGGCTGTATGATCTTCAACTATTTGTGTGAAGTTGAACAAGATACCTCTCTGAGCTTCAGTTTTATACCCCCCCCCTTTTTAAAGTTAAAATGCAATAAATGTTGCATTGAGTTCTTATTCTATGAAAACTGTTATTTTTAAAGGTAGATTTTTCCTAGTGTTCTGACAAAGGCCAAGTTTCTAATAACTTTGGAGTTATTTTAGGACCCATGCTAACAAGCTGCTTCTGAAAGATGGCAGATTTAGTGTGAGTGATTTCACTGATACTTTCTTTGTTCTTATAAAATTACTCATGGCCTTAAATTGTGTTCACATGCCCAGATTGTTGACACTGCCATTTATAAAATCTGAAGAGTGTCAGGGTACATTATTCTACTTGGTATCACCTTGACCTACTGGAATGAGACGTTTTACAGGAAACCTGTAAAACATTATTTCCTTCACCCGCTTTCATTAAACATGTTTTTACACATTTCTTGTATCATAATTCAGTGTCCTCCAGTGGTTGGGGTCTTAGCCAGACATCACAAAAACCCCACACCGCATGGGGCGTTGACATAGACGTCTGATGACGTAGGTGCTCATGGAGACACTGCCCGGGTGCTTGGTCTTTCCAACAGGACATAATGCAGCCCGTCGCAGGCTGCAGGGCACACATGAGCCCCCAAGGTAACCCATGAGCTTTAGTGTTGTGGTCAAACCTGGCTGCTGATTAAAAATCGCCTGGGGAGTTAAAATAAAAAAATACTGACACCTGGGCCCCTCTCTAGAAGATTCTGATTTAGTTTGCATTAGGTTGGGGGCATTGCTATTTTTTCCCTGATCTTCTCTGGTGATTCTCTTGTGCAGCAGTGTTGAAAAATACTGGGGATACACTGCTTATAAGTTTTTTACAGTACAAGTCATGAAATCTAATACATTTGTGGGTAATTAAAGATGCATATTATAAACCTAGGGAATCCACTAAACATTTTAAACAACTGATATAATGTCTATAGAGGTGATCAGGTGGAATCCTAAGAATAGTCAATGGACCTGAGAGGAGGCAGAAAAAGAAAAAACAAAACAAAGACAAGAAAATAATGGAACAAATAGGAAACAGCTAGTAGGAAGGTAAAATTTAATATATTTGATATAAAAACACTAATTAAAGGATAGGTTGTCAGATTATACAGAAAGCAAGACCCGGCTGTGTGTTCCTTTGCTGATCTCAACAAGCTGATTCTGAAATGTATGTGGAGAAGTAAAGGAACTAGGAAACACAATTCTGTAAAATTAGAAAAGAAATAGAAAGGTCATAGTACCTGATTTTACCACTTACTGTAAAGCTACAATAGTCAAGACAAGGTGGTGTTGGTGACAAGATAGAGCATAGATCAATACAACATAAAGAGTCCAGAAATAGACTCACACAAAGACAATCAATGCATTTTTGATAAAGTTGCAAAGGCAATTCAGTAAAGAGGATTGACTTCTCAACAAATCATGCTGAATCAATTGGATGTTCATATGCAAAAAAAGAGCCTGGCTGCATATCTCATAGCTTCTACAAAAGTTAATTCAAACTAACTCATGCACCTAAATGTTAAACCAGAAACTATAAAGGTTCTAGAAGAAATAATAGGGGAAAATTTACTTCATGTTGGATTTGACAAAGCATGACTCTCAAAGCATGCTTATAAAACTTCTTTTTGATAAATTGGAATTTATCAACATTTAAAACATTTGGTCTGCAAGAGATATTCTTAAGAGAATGCAAAAATAAGCCAGAGACTTGGAAAAATATTTTCAAATCACGTACCTGATAAAGATCTAGTCTATAGAGTATATAAATATCTCCTATAACAAATAAGAAACCAAATAACTTGATTTTTAAAAATGGTTAAAGGATATGAATATACACCTCACTAAATAATATATAAGGATGACTCTTTTCTATTGAGTAGGAAAAATAACAACTTTACTGTGGAGAGACCTTGCAGATACCACCTCAACCAAGTGGTCATGGTTAACATCCCTAGTAATGTCATGTTGATATTGTGCATCTCCAGACATGACATGCTATGAAGCACAGTTCACCTCTATGGTATTCTCTTTCCCAAATCTATAGCCTCAGGCTAATCTGTGGAAAACATTAGACAAAGTTAGAAGTGCAAGGTGACGAAGTCATGAAATACAAGAAAATTAAGGAAACTCATAGCATGAAGGAGATTTAAGAGGAATGATCATGAACTAGAAGATGCTCTTCTTAGGTTTGGACCTTGGAACAGAAAAAGGACATTAGTGGAAAAACTGGAAAAACCCTAATAAAGTCTGTCATTAGGTTATTTGACTGTATCAATGTTAATTTCCTGGTTTTGATAGTTATATGATGGCTATATAAATTGTTGACATTAGGGGAAGCTGGGAAAATGGTAGATGAGAACTCTTTTCTAACTCTTTTAAGTTTAAAATTATTTTGAGATAAAAAGTTAAGAACTTATCACCATGTGCATCAGGCATTATTTTAGTTTAAAGATGTGGATACTGAGGCCCAGACTATTTCATTTCCCATAAATCTATTAAGTGGCCTATCAGGTATTTCAACTCAGTTCTGACTGTAAAGTGTATCTTCTTTCTTTAGGCAACTATCTTTTAAGTCATGTTTTCCCAGATAGTTGGCCAACTTGTTGAGGGACAGGCAGGACTGTATCTTTATTCCAAAGTAGAGACGAGGTTTGATATCTGTGAATCCCATCCCACATCTAGGAAATTGATTCCTTTAGGGAACATGTCCAACAAACATTTGTTGATTGAAAGAGCATTTCTCGCCTCAAGAATGCATATTCTTTGCCATCTTCATAGTGTATTTTCCAAAGTCATATCAACATGCTCATGTCTAACAGCCCCATGTGTTTCTCCCATCATCCTCTAGCTCAGCTACCGGAGAGCAAGCAGAGCAGGAGGACAAAGGAAAAGTGGTCAGGAAGGCTGCCACACAGGGCACATTGCCCACTCTTCCTTTGGACTCTTGCTGCCATAGTTTAGAGTGGGCTTACTGCTGTAACAAACCTCCCCCACATCCCTGCCCACATTGCAAGGGCCTGATGGTATAGATGTGGATATCTTCTTTTCATAAATTTCCATCAACAGAGGTATTGGTGTTGGTACAGAGGCCCTGAGCTTCACACACATTTTAGGATCTGGCTTACAGAGGCTCTACCACTCCTTGAACATGACTTCATGGTTATCTGGGCACCCAGCTGGCAGACGGGGGTGGGGGGTGGAGGTGGGGTGGAGAGCAGAGGATGACCCATGCATATTTTTAGGAACCAGGCCCGGAAATGGCCCATATCACTTGTGTTCACATCCCATTAGCTCTGTTCTCAAGGGAGGTTGAGAAATACAGCCTAGCTATGAGCACAGGAACAAGGGGCTATGGGTTTGGTTGCGTACATGCATATTGATGCCCAAACATGAAGTCATTTGCAGGGACAGGCTGGACTCGGCACTCCAGAAATCATCATAGCAACATCCGCTAAAAATAGAACTGGTGACAGCCGATGCCACCCCCTTGGCATTAGTCAGAAAGCCTTCCCTTTTGCTGTTGCTCTGTGTCATCTCCTGCTTTGCCCTCTGCATGAGCAATCGCTGATGACAAATGTGACACAAATGGACATCAAAGGGAACAAAGCCGCCCTTGTTCCAGTAAACCTCAGCTGTCTGGACACATCTCTAATACCTGAAGGACTGATCCCAAGTGTTTCTTGCAAGTAACCTCCTTAAACCAAATTAAGTCAGAATACACTTTAATGTTCATCATCTTCTGCTTTTATGTTGCTCTTCAGTATGAGTTCTGTGGCTTCTTGTCAGGGCCTTTGTTGTTGAATAATAACACATTTGTTTGGGGAGGAAAAGATAGGAGATTAGAAGAGAGAGCATGAGTCCATTGAAGGGAATAGAATAGGCCCCTTCTTCTTCCTGGGGATGGGTGGCCATTCTAGCCCAAATGTCCTCACCATGGCCATTCTTTCTTTTACAGATAGGCTAATCTTATCGCAAGTTGGGTCACAATTGAGGTCCCGTCATATTCAAGATCCTGGAAAAACCACAGGCACTGATCAAAACCAAGATTTCCTTAGGTTAACCAAATCCCATGGAATACTCAGTCGTGGCAAAGACATATGGACCAGCTTTATCTACTCTGTGAGGTTCACATGACGTTTACAATGTAAATGTGCATGTCTTTCCAGCTGTTTTTTGAGGGTAGTTCATCTGCAGAAAACATTGAATTACAGCTTTTCATATATTTACACAAACCAAATTAAAAGGTTATTTTGTAATATGTAAAATATAAAATGCACATTATATGATTTCTCTGCAAGAGTGGTTTATAGAGGGTAGATCCTTCAGCATTGTGAATGTACATCAGCTCTAACATTGTACCTATTGGCCACACGGGACAATCGCTAATTGGCATTCAGTGGAGTTTTGGGTCTGAGCTATAGCTCACACTGTATTTTGATTAGTAGTAATTGAGATGTGCCATTTTAAACCAACATTGAACCATAGAATATGCAAGTTACACATGGTTAGTGATGGGTAGCAATAATAATAATAGCTATGATATAATCTTGGTAAAGTCGAAAGACTCTCTAAAAGTGTCAAAGGGCTAGAGGGAAAATGTCAAAGGTATATGATATAATAATAATTTAATCAGGGAAAAGCAGGAGTTTGAAAGAATACAAGCGCCCTGGAGCTGAGGGTCTTTCTATCTTCCTTTGTTCCTCTGGGCTCATGGCTCGAAGCCTAGTCAGGTTGGGTAAGGGAGGGGATCACCTGTTTGGTATTATAGGCGACCAGTCCAAGGCTGACTGCTTTCTAGCTGCCAGGCTACTATTGTGTGGTACAGTGAGTAGAACCATCTTGTCAAAAAATGGGAACATTTTTTAAAAGATTTTATTTATTATTTTTAGAGAGAGGGGTAGGGAGAGAGACAGAGAGGGAGAGAGACATCACTGTATGGTTGCGTTTCACCTGCCTGCAGCCACAGACCTGACTGGAGACCTGGCTTGCAGCCTGGTTATGTGCCCTGGCTGGGAATCGAACCAGCGACCTTTGGGTTCACAGGCCAGTGCCTTAGCCACTGTGCCACCAGCCAGGGCAAAAAATGGGAACATTTTTACCCCTTCCAGCCAGCTAGTCAGTCTGATAGGGAGGTGCATGGACGATATTTATTGAGCATCTACCATGGGTGAAGCACCATATTGAATGCCAAGAAAATGGCACAAAGTGTTGATAGGAGTAGGTAGGGGAACATAAGGGCCTGACCTTAGGAATCAGCAGACGTGGCTTGAATTATTTCATGTATGATTTCTCCTGCAGTTTCTACTCTTGCCTCTATAGTTTGTGTGTTGCTGAAGGACAGGAACCCCTATGAGATACAGCGTGGTATGAGGGAAAACTCAGGGTATGGGGCAAACACTTTAGCTTTCTGGTCACATTAGCCTGTTTTGATTCTGCTGTACTTGACCCCTTCAGAGCCCCATATTTTCCCACTATATAATAAGAATAAAAGCAATGTTCTCAGGGGTTGTTTTCACACACATTAGATACTTAGGGTTAGCTTCTTTTCCTCTGGAATCTTGCTTAAAATAGATGCTTACTTGAGAAATGAATTTAGGACATTTTGTGGAATTATAGAATGTTAAAATTGGAAAAAATAACTTTTTAAAATCATCTAGCTGAACTATCGCTGAATTTAATTATGTTTCTTCTTTTCTTGGAGTTATGAATTGATGGAAAGAGAGCTGCTACCATCAAAACATAATAAAATCTAGCCTATTAGATGAGAAAAGAAAAAAAAGGGATACCCAATATTGGTGAGGGTACAGGGAGCCTTTATTCACATGCCTAACAAGCCTATATACAAATTGGCTCCATTTCCCCAGGGTGCAGTCTGGATGATAAGATCCAACAATTTAAATACATGTACCAGCTCTGGCTGGTGGCACAGTGGATAAGGGGCCAGCCTGCGAACCCAAAGGTTGTTGGTTCGATTCCCAGCCAAGGCACATAACCAGGTTGCTGGCCAGGTCTCTAGCTAGGTCCGTAGCTGGAGGCAGGTGAAAGGCAACCATACATTGATGTTTCTCACCCTCTCTGTCTCTCTCCTTTCCCCTCTCCCTGAAAAATAATAAATAAAAATCTTTTTTAAATCTATAAGTAAATAAATATATGTATCCTTTGACTTTGCCATTTCACATCTAAGGATTTATCTTGTACCGATAACTGACCAATTGCACAAAGATATGTATGTAAAACATCCTTCATTGTAGGGTTGTTCACAATAGAAAAATGCTGAAAACACCACTCTTAATATTCTTTAGTAGGAGATTTTAAAAACACTTTATGGTACATCTACGTAGTAGAGTGGGTGGCAAGTCTATATTAATTGGCATGGGAAAATCTTCATGGTGAATTGAATGGGAAAAGCAGACCAGAAAGCATAACGCAGAGCACCACTTCGTTTCTGGACATTTATTAAGGCATGAGTGAGACTCGGAACTGAGGGAGCTGGGAACATGGGCACTGAAATTTTAACAGTTGCCTCTGGATAATTTGGGTGGATTTTTACTTCCTTTTTTATACTCTTCTAAAATGCATGGATTGGCTACTTGAGCATGTATTCACTTATTCATCAGAAAAAAATCATAAAGCTATTTTCAATTTGAAAAATGTCAGAAAAATAAAAATCCTTTTACGGTCCCCAATTTAATACTGATACTTGGGCAGTGTCACTGTGCACAATCCAATTTTATCTTTATTATTTAACCGGACTGCCAAAACCAGCTGTTTACATGGTCAGAGCTGTAGAAAGCCCACGATCCAATCATTCTTCTCACTTTTTCCATCCCCCTTTTTAGAGGTTCTGGGACTTACCACAGGATCTCTTTTGGAACTAAGGCAGTGAGGAAGTAAATACATAAATAAATAATGAAAATTATTCCCCTGTCTCCCTAATTGTAAATCTTACACTATCATAAATCTATTTTTCCCTAAATAAAAGCAGATGGTTGACCTCCTCCTAGAGTGTGAATCCCTCTTTAAATGGCAACCAAACCAAACAGATTTCCTGTCTTGTGATTAAAGAATTTTAAGGACTACAAGGCAAGAAGCAGGATGTGTACTGTGTAGTGGTTGCCATGGTTTTTCCTGAGGATGTGCTATTTAAACTCATCCTTAATTTGGACGGGCATGCGCCTCTCAGCTTTGCAGGGTTAAAAATGGTGTGAAAGGCATAGGCTGTTTTTAGATTAAATGGGAGTTAGGCTATAGTAACAGTTAAAAATAGAGGTCCCTAACTTTAGTTAACTATTTGGTTACCAAATTGGATCAAGAAATTAATGGCAGTAGATTCTCTTTAGAAAATAAAGCTAGAATGCCAGAGACAAAGCGGGTATCTAATTACATAGCATTTTTTAAAAACCAACATCCTGATATATTTTTTAAAAACCTGAAATGTGTGTGTGTGTATCCTGTTTTAAGCTTTAAAATCAGCTAGTCAGTTCCCATGGAAGCTTTATTCTGTTGAAAAACTCCAGATTGTAACCAATCTGACATTTTTAGCTAATTCTTTCAGCATTTGCAAATAGCACTTTGGAGAAAATAGGCAGTGGACTCAGTATAGTTTATCCTTCGTCTGTTAACTGTATTATTTTGTATAGTGTGTCATGCTTTAAAAAAACAATAAGGGCTTTAACACAGAAGATAAAGGAATCTGTAGACTGTATAAATAAGTGTGTAATAATTTCAACTCAAGATTTCCACCCCCTCTTTTTGACAACGACCGAGGCTCTTTGATGGGTACCTGGTGGTCTGGAAAGTGCATTCAGATCAGAATCAGAAAATAAATATTTTACTTGCAGCCCTGCCCCAGGCTAGCTCGAGGGTTTGGGGCAAGTCACTTAACTGCTTGGGACCTGGTTTCCTTGATTGTCAGCTCTTCAGTTTTGAGGATACTTGGATCAGATGAGTTTGTCTACTTGAAAAATTGCATTATTTCTTACTTTTTAAGTACTTGAATGCTTTCTTCAAGTAAAACCATGTAGAAGCCCCTTAGGAAAAAGGAAGAAGTGGAGTTCTACTTGTCAGTGTTAGCCAGGGTTTGGGGAGAGTCCTGGGTGTTTCCCTCCTGGTCTCTCTCATCAGTCCCTGGCCACACTTGGCAGATCAAGCAGGAGTCCCAGGGCTCCCTAGAACACAATGTAAGGCCCATCGGTTTAAATAAACTTTAATGTCTCATTCAGTTTTAAGAGCCAGGATGTCGTTCTGAGGCATCTCAAAATATAATGTTGTAAGAACATTTTAGAAGTTCAGAGCCTCCATATTATAAAAATGAAATATAACAATTTTCAAAAGATGGATGTTATTATTGTCAACCTTGGAGGTTAGAAAAACTTGTTTCGATTTTCCTGGTATTGGACATCAGGGGACATTGTTGTGAGCTGTCTCCCCACTGGCTATTTGTTATAAGACTTTAGCATACAATAATTTGCTGCTTGATGTATCCCTTTTGCTATTTTGTCTGTTTACAAATGCCTGCCCAATAACTCATCATTTCATAATTCAAAAAATTTTATATTCTTTTGGATTTTTTATGACTTGGCATGGCCCATGAGCTCTATTTTTCTGAATAACAGAGTACCATTTATAAGGATAACTTATTTATTCTTAATATTAATCCAGCTTGTATCTGTATTTATCTATTATTTATCTTTCACTTTTATTTACAGAGGATGTTGCAACACTTAGAAAAGCTTTGGTTGCATCAAACACTGTGGAGTTCACAATGGAGAAAGCTGAACAGGTTCTGAAATGGAGATTTTAATTAAAACTTGCCCATTAGTTATTCTATATCTGCTAGATATAGGCAACTAATGGGAAATAGAACTAATATGAAAAAGGGCAGCAAAGCTTCTCAGATTTTTCTCATTATTTCAAACAAGATTTTAGGATTAACGGGGAAGGCTTTATCTGATTCTTCCTATAATGTAATGTCTCTAATAGCTGTGGTCGTCATAGGGATTAATTGTTATATAATCCACAGCTAGAAATCATGAGTGCTTCTGGGTACCGCACTACACAGATAAAATATAAAACTGAGTACAAGTACTATGGCTTCATACTGTGATCTCTATGAGAAAAAACATTGTGCACACATTCTAATGCTTGAAACTGGCATTTATAGTATGCTTCCCAAACCGCTTTACAAACTATTTCGAGAGCAATCACATCAACCACCCACGACTTGTTAAAACAGAGCAAGTATTTTAACACTGAAAGGCAACTTTACACAACAGCGAGGGAATTGGTAATGGTAGGAAATGATAGGCTAGAAATGACAAGTTGATTTCTTCCTTTTTTATTTTTAACCTTTAAAGTATAATATGCATTCAGTGAAATGCACCTAAGTGTCAGCTAGGTGAATTTTCACACACTTAATATACTTGTTTGGCACTCATACCAAGAGGCTGACTACTACTCACCCCTGCCCCCTGCCACCAAAGCTTCCAGTCACTGTCCTTTCAAGATTACCTGGTATCTTGTCTTCTCATCACATACATTAATTTAGTTTGTTCTTTGCTTTCATATAAATGGAATGATATAAGATGTACTCTTTTGTGGTTGGTTTCTTGCATTTAACTTTATTTTTGTGAGACTCATCCATGTTGTTTTTAATAATTGTTGTTTGTTTATTCAGCTGCAACTATGCCATGATTTATTGATCCCTTTCACTGCTGATGGACATTTTGGTAGTTTTCAGTTATTGACTGCTACAGATTGTATTTCTAATGACTCTTTGTCATGTCTTTTGGGTATATATTTAAGAGTGAAATTACTGTGTCATAAAATATAAACTTGTCCACATTAATATGTATATACTATCAAATAGATTTTCAAATGCTTGTACCAATTTACACTCTCCACAGTAGTGGACAAGAATCCACTGTGTACACCTGTTAACCCTTATATTTTTTGTGGGTGGCTAAGTGGTGTCACATTATGCTTTTAATTTGCATGTCCTAGAGGACTAATAAAATTGAGCATTTTTTCACATGTAAACTGGTCATTTGCATAGTTTCTTTTATGAAGTGTCTTTTCAGGGATTTTGCCCACTTTTTTCTTGAATGTCTATCTTTGGCTTATTGATTTGTAGGAGATCTTTATATATGCTGGATATTTTTTTCACTGTTTTATGTACAATGTGATTTTAATTGTCCAAATTTATGCTAGGTATGATTTATGTTTTCATCTTACGCTACTATATGTACAAATTTGAAAAACTTCTAACAACACTTAGGTAGAAAAAGTAACCATATTCTGGAATTGAACAATCAGCTACCATAAAATACCATAAAATACATCATCATTATTCAATGTCATTTTACATTTACAATTTATTTTTTAGTTTTAGTTTTTTTTCATACGGTTCAATTCAGTGCTTAAAATTGAATATGAAGATAAGAAGGGCAATAAAAATTCATGGGCAGGAATAATGATCTTGCTTTAAATTTGTAAAAACAGACCATGAAGTTGTTCTTTTTGAATAGTACCCTGTATCATTTTTGAGAGCCGCCCTGATCCTGCCTGGTCCCTATGTGTTGAATCCACCATCAGCTCCAGCAGATTGCTGGTGCCACCAATTCAGACCTGGTCAATTAAGCATGACATCCCTTGGGTCACAGTTATTGGTTCAAGGATGGCCATGTGACTGGGGAGAACCAATGATATGAAGCAACACTTGTGCTGGAACTCCACGGGGAGAAGAAGCCTTTTCCTCTGGAATGGACTTGAGGAAGCTATGATGTGGAACTCCTGAAACCACCGCTGTAAACTCGAGAGGAAGTTCTGTTGCAAACAGAGCCAGCCCCAGGAGAAGTGAAGCTGAGAGGCAGACAGAGAGAAATGGAGTTTGAGTGACATTTGGAGCCCGATGGATAAAACCGTGACTGAAGCCAGTAATATCGGGACTTTTCAGTAATGTGAACCCATAAATCCCTTGTCTACTTAAGATGGGTTGGATTGATTTTTCTGGCACTTGAGACTGAAAATGCCTTGGTTGATAGGAACACCTGGCCCAGTAGGGGTTTTCAACACGATGTGTGATAAACAAAGTAAGGTAATGATATAATTTTAAGCAAAGCCTTCTCTCTGAAAGGAGAGCACTGTTTCAAATAATACTTTTACATTTTAAGTACCAAGATTTTAAGTTTCTTGGGGCTTGTGTATGGAGTTAAAAGTTTATTATAGTGATAATGTGTGGTCAGGATGCATTAGGTTGGGGTAGATGGGAAGAGAGAAATGTGCGCCCCCTTCTACCATCATGAAAAAAAAAAATCACTGTCCTTCATCAGCGTGGCTCCCAGACACCTGTCCTTAGACCCATTCTGTCAGAATTCCTTGGACAGCTTGTTACAAAAGCACATTTTGTGGCCCTGCCCCTTGCAATCTGAATGACTACATCTGGGATGGAAGCCGGCATCTGCAGTATTAAACTAACTCCAAGATTGGGGAACCAGTTCTTTATTGCAGGACCCTGCCCCCAGCCCTAGGACTCGGACACCTCTGTGTACCTTCCTCCAGGATTTCAGAAGCAAGCAGCGAAGAAACTGCGCAAGAGGGAAAACTCAGACACGGGAGAAAGACACAGAGAAGCCACTAGGGAAATTAAACTGCTAAAACATGGAAGATTGGCTGCGGTGGAGGAAGGGAAGAGAGGTGCTATATTAATATTATTTTTAAGGAATCCGAGCATTCTTTAAATAAAAATAAATTGATTTGGGAGGGTGAAAGTGCTTTGATGATGAGAAAGAAAATGAAAAGAATATGATCTCACCTATTACAGGACAATAATGAACAAAACTAACAAAAAGCAAAACAGAACCAAATATATGAATACAGTGAATAGGCCTTCGGTGGTCAGGGGGAAGGAGGTTGGGGGGAGGGGGGAGGAAAAGGCAAGGAAGGGGAGCAGTTTAGACAAGAACCTAGTATAAAGGAACCATGGACATGGACAACAGGTGGGATTGACTTTAGGGGGAATGGGTGGGTGGGTGGGGGGACAGAGGGGAGCAAAAAAGGGATGGATGTAATACAACAACAATAAAATTTTTAAAAAGGAAAAAAAGAAAATGAAAAGAAGGTGGTCCCACAGTTCTCTGTCCTGTGACATTGCTGAGTGAAAATATACATTAGTGCATTTTATATATAATGTGTATTTATGTCTTTGCAAGGAGCCACACAGAAGATGTTAACTCTGTTTGTTAGCTGTTGGTACAATAGATGAGCCCTGCTCCCTGAAATTATTAGTCTTCTCCAGGTTAAAATTTTCTAGTTCCTTCAACTCAATTACCATACACACCATATTTACTAAAATGTAAAGGATTAATTTAAGGACACATATTCACTTTAATATAGTTTTGTATATGAAAAACCTCCAGGCTCAGTAATTAAATGAGGAAACTGATACCAATAAATAATTATTAAATTCCCTTTCTTTATAAATCTGGTTCTAGGAAGAAGAGCTAACCCTTCCTTTGCAGCCATAGGGGAATTACGTTACACTTGACCATCATCAGTTATATTTTAGGAGGGAGGGGCACATAATTTGAACTATGTTCTTTGGAATCCATGTAATAAAGAGCTGTGAATCTGGAATTTTAGACTTGCACATTATGTTGTATTTAATATTGAAATATTATTTTTAAAAATTAAAATAAAGCTGGGTAGAACCAACTGTGGGAACTATCTATTTTGGCTGCTTCATGTGCTGCTTTAAATGATAAACAAAACAGATTCTTTTCAGTATCAAAGTAGAAAAAGGCTTTTTCTTAACTAACCCGAAGTCTTTTGATTTCACAACCGACTCAGATTCTTTTCTTTTCTTTTTTTCTGGGGCACAAATTGCCACTTACTGACCTTCTTGACAAACCACCATATGAAGTCTCTTACCACAAGATGTCCACATTTTACTCCTTATTTTCCAAATATATGTGTTTATTGTTGTAACTATTGCGGTTACTCTGCATTGGGCAGCACAATGTTTTTGATCTAAATCGCTTAGCTCTCTTATTTACCTTACAGAGGGAAAAGTGTGGACTTGGGATCTCACCTGGACCCAGGAAGACCCTTTGGCAAGTTGCCAGGACACCTGCACCTGTCCCCCTCTTCAGCCAAAGATGCATGTATAGAAATGGGCTAGTACATCTAGGATTCATTTATAAGGAGACACAGCCAAGAAATAGTACACTTGTGGCTTCTGACCAGAACCCCCCAAATAAGAAATAAAATAATAGCAAAAGTGAAATTTGTGACTTCCTAATAACAAAAACCAAAGGAAGCAACCCCCCCCCCCATTTTTCACCTTGGGGGACACTAGGGAGCCAATTCCTTTTTCTGAAAACTGGCACATCTAGAGAAATAATTGGTAATCTATTCTCTTTCCCACAAGGGCTACACCTCAAGGTAATCAAATTATTTCTGAGGGAATTTTTTCTTCATATAACAGTTCTAGCTAATAAATGCAAGAGGATTAGTAGAATTAGAATATTATCATTTTGCATCACCCACATGACTCCAGGTAATGATCATAAATGCATGTAAAACAATTAGGGTAAAAGCTATCACAGAACTTTATAATGGGTAGGGTAGGTTGATAATACCTGAAATTGATCAATCTTAGCATCACACAGATAGACATGGACATTAATGTGATATGATGCAAAGTACAAACCCTACCCATGAAGTATTCTTTAAAATTTTTTAAAGATTTTATTTATTTATTTAAAAAAGACTTTATTTTTATTATTTTCAAGGAGAAGGGCAGGGAGGGAGGAAGAAAGGGAGAGAAGCATCAGTGTCTGGTTGCCTTTCACCTGCCTCCAGCTATAGACCTGGCTGGAGACCTGGCTTACAACCTGGTTATGTGCCCTGACTGGGGAATTGAACCAGCGACCTTTGGGTTCGCAGGCTGGTGCCAATTCACTGAGCCACATCAGCCAGGGCTCTATTTATTTATTTTTAAAGAAAGGGGAAGGGAGGGAGAAAGAGAGGGAAAGACACATTACAGGGAGGTTGCTTATTGCACACCCCCAACTGGGGATTTGGCCCGCAACCTTGGTACGTGTCCTGACTGGGAATTGAGCCCACAACCCTTTTGTTCGCAGGCTGGTATTTAATCCACTGAGCCACACCAGCCAGGTATTTTTAGATGGAATAATAGTATAATTATGATTTGCTTTAAAATAATCCAGTGGCAAGGATGTTTGGAAGTATAGAGGAAACTGGATGGGCTGTGTGTTTCAAATGTATGAGAGATCCTTGTTTTCTGCCTTTCTAGCTTAGCACATGGGCAAGTTCTGTCATTTTTACTTCCAAAATTTAAATTAAATCTTTTTATTTCCTTCCACCTACACACTCAATGCCTTAATCTCTTCTACTATGCAACATCTACCCTGTCTTACTGATCTTCCTGGCTTCTAATCTTGCCTCACTCTACCATTCTCCACACGGAAGCCAGAGTCATTAAAAACAAAGGAAAGCCAATGTATCACAGATCTAATAATTACTTCTTCCTTGTTTTGTCCCTGAAACAGTGATTCATTGCTTCCAAAATAAAATCTGAACTCTTTACCATGATATCAGGGTGAGCGTAATTCATTCTTTGGTTCTTTGACTATGATTTAGAGCCATGCCCTTCCTTATCCATAACTGTCCAGTCCTACTGACTTCCCTTTTGCATCTTAAACATGTCAAAACCAATTTCACCAAATGTGGACCTTCCCCAAAAGAAACCAGGCAGTTGTTATCACTAGAATTCTATTGATAATTAGATAAATTGTTTTTATAAAACTCTTAAAATCCTCACTTATCCAAGGCATTTTTTTATTGCTTTTAGAAAGAGAAGAAGGGCGAGAAGAAGAAGGAGGAGGAGGAAGAGGAGAAGGAGGAGGAGGAGGAGGGGGGAGGGGGAGGAGGAAGAGGAGGAGGAGGGGGAGTGGGGAAGGAGATGATGAAGAAGAAAAGAAGAAGAGGAAGAAGAAGAAAGGGAGAGAAAGAGAGAGGTGGGTGAGAGGCATTGATTGGTTGTCTCCTGTCATGCTGAGACCAGAAAATGTACACACCCAGACCAGGGATAGAACCTACAACACAGGTTGTAGGTTCCTAACGAGGAACCAAACCCGCAACTTTTCTGTTATGGAATGATGTTCAAACCAGATGAGCTGCTCCAGTCAGGGTTGTATAAATGTTTTTCAAAGTGGAAACAGTAATTCATGTTGAATGAGGATACATTAAAAAACATGTAAACAAAATGAAATACTCTCCCTTGTCTTCCAACCATCCTGTCCTCTAGGAGAATATCATTTTGGTTTATGCCCTTTCAGAATGTAAGTTTAAAAATCATACATGTATGATTATATGCCTTGAGAATCTGCTTTTTCTGCTCAATAATAAACTGAGGGCCTGTTTTTATGTTATTACATATATATTGTAGCTTCCTCATGCTTTCTTCTGTTTTTTGATTCGTATTTCCAAATTGCTCCATCACAGACTTGTACCAATTTGCATTCCTACCATCATGATTGTGCTCATTTCTGGATATCCCTGGGAATCTTTTTAATCTTTGCCAATCGAAGAGATGAAAAACAGCATCCCATTGTTGTTTCAATTTGCATTTCTTAGATGGTAGGGAGATAGTAATTTTTTTTTTTTTTTTTGCATCTGATACCACTTACATGTAGTTCTTCATGACTCTGTATTCAAAAGCGTTAGCTTACATTTAAAAAAGAAATAGCAAGCCAGCTAAGGAAGAGTTGTGTAAACATTCAGCACAGCATTGCTGCAACTCTACTCCCTCACCCTCCTAGAATTCCATTAGTGCCTTGAAGCCGTTTACCCACCTGTCTTTGAGCACACAACCGGGCTTCATATTCTCATTGCAAGTCTATCATTTTCTTGAAAAAATGCAGATCATAGAAACCTATCTGTGATCGGTTTAAAGGTTTGTTGATTGTATTTTCTGAAAATATATGTGAGGGAAAAAAGAAGAAATCATCCATTTAGAAGCTGAGCTTCAGCCGGTCACCCAACAATTTGGGCATGCCACCCCCTGGTGTTTTGATCATCTTCAAGTTGCAACTTGGAATTCAAGTAATGGTGTGTATCAGAATATTAAGTAAAAATATTTCCTATTCTAGTAATTTTAGAAGGAAGATCAGAGAAACGTGTTGGGAAACAGTACCTATTATTGGTATCCATTCATGTATAATGCTTCATCTGAAAAAAAAAAAAAATCAGCAGGATGTTTCAAAGTACCAGGTCTGACTTGACTATAGTTTGCTTGTGCTCTTACCAGGGGTTAGTTACATCAAGACTACTTTGTGTTTTCAACTGTCCAAGGTCCTGAAAGCTTGCATGTGTTTATTTACAATCCTTAGTGTTATTTCAAACTCTGAGTGACTTGCTCTCATTTCATACTTCTTACATCTTCTTTCTTGTATGTTGATCTAAAGTTAGTACATGCAAATGGGGGTCAATTGGCTAAATAGAGCAATTTTATATGCGATAGAGTGCCATATGTTTTAAGAGCTACTTTAAAAAACTGAAACAAATAAATGTGCTAGGTTTATGATTGTGAGATCAAGTATCTTCTTTTTAAAACCCTCATCAAAGGATATATTTATTGATTATATAGAGAGAGGAAAAGAAAAAGAGAGAGAGAGAGAGAGAGAGAGAGAGAGAGAGAGAAACATTGATGTGAAAGAGAAACTTCAATTGGTTGTCTTCTATATGTGCCCTGACTGAGGAGTGAACCTCCAACCTAGGTCTGTTGCTCTGACTAGGAATCAAATTGGCAATTTTTTTTTTTTTTTTTTTTTGTGCACTGGATGATCTTGCATCCAACCATGCCCCCTGGCCAGGGCCCAACTATCTTCTAAACAAATGCAAAACCATAAACCAACATAAACAAAACCAGAGACCTAATTACAAATAGAAATGATAAAAGATGAGGTGAGCAGACCAGATTGCTAGGGATATGAGTAAAAAATAGGATACACCCCCCAAAATAAGAGTGCTATAATTAAAATGATAAAAACTTGTAAGATAAAAGGAACATATTTTATTTTAAAGGCAAATATGGAGGGCTAAGGGACAGGATGTGCAATTTCATGGGAAGAGATGATGCCACTGGAAAGACACACAGTTGGTGCTATTTTAGTCTTTACCCAAACAAAGGTCAGCTCTAATCAGTTATGTATGGCTCATGGCACCATCTGTGATAGGAGAAGAAAAGTCAAACTAGACCAATGAAGGAGGTGTCAGCATTTATTGAGTGAGTATTCTATGCAGCTTTGTGAAATAGGCTTTGTATGAAAGAAAAATCAATTAGAAAACAGGGTCCTTCCCTCCTTCCCTTTCTCCCTCTCTTCCCTGCTTGTTTCTTTCCTTCCTTTCTTGGAGAGCTGAGGCAGATATATAGAAAGAAAGGACTCAGGATCTCAGAGTTTAACCCTTTCATTGAACAACAGAAAAGCTACATGACTTGCTAAAGGTCACACAGCTTATTAGTGGCAGAGCTGGGACTAGACTTGAATAGTTCTAATCCCTGTCATGGTGGTCTTTCCACTCTAGGACACTTGTCTCAGATGTGAACATTTAACAGTCATATAAACAAGAATAAATTAAAGTCACACACAGAGGATTAGAGAAATAGAGCAATAAAGTGAAAGGATAATAAATTGAATGGTGTGGGAAGTAACTGTGCAATGTAAGCCAACAAGGGAGACATGTCTAGTTTGATGAAAAGTTTTAAGGAGAAGAAAGTACTGATCAGGGACATGAAGGAGACAGGTAATGATTGGCCCAAAGTTACCAAGGGAAGCCACATAAACCATACTCAATCACATGGGGCCAATCAGAGAACAGGTGGGAGTGAAGTGCTCAGCAAATAAAAGAAAGAGTATCATAAATGCTGAGTCAAACAAAATGCACCTGAAATAAGGAGTTCAGATAACTAAAATTTCTGTTTATATAACTTCTCTTTTTTCGCAACTCTCAAGCTGTACCGTGGTCGATAATATTTCTCAAATAGGTTAGTTCGTTTTATGAAGACTTGAGGCCAATGAAGTTTTTTCTGTTCCACTTTCAACTCTGTCACTAATCATCTGGGTGGCCTCAGGAAAGTCACCTTGCCTCCTGGGAACCCACCACTATATTTGTAAGACAGGGGGCCACCCAACTTTGTGTGGAAGAATCACCTGGGGTTCTTGTTGAAGCAATAAATCCCTGGACCCTACCTACAACCCAAAGAAACAGGATCTCTGGAAGATGCACGTGGACCAGAAAAGTTTGGAAAGCGGACATACATGGTCTGTAAAATCCACTTTACTGATGATTAGTTACATTCAATGATTCAGCTTTGTCACTGGGGTAAGCTTAGACTTTCTAAACCAATGAATCTATTTGCTGGACTGGGAATCACTGCAAATATTATAAACTTTGCATGGATCTGTAGCTTTCCATGAAGAAAGGGCAGAAGAATAGATAAATGGATAACCTTTGGTTAGCCCCTTTGAATGCAAAATTTAATAGATGAGCTCTCTCATGTCAGCTTTAAATTTTTATTTGCCAGAAAAATACATATTCAATGTACCTATATTACCAATAGAAATTTTAGCATCAAAGTTGGAAAACAATAGATGATGCCAATTTCCTAAGGGTAGAGGAAAGCAAAACATCATTGTAAATATAAGAGCTGCACATCCTCTTGGTAGCTTTCCTAATGAAATAAAAATTTACCCAACTGGTCAGAGGTAGAATATGAATTTCTCCCCCTAATATTTTAGAATTAAATTTATTATTTCCATCATTTGGCTTAAGAACAGTGAAGGTATACAGTATAACCATACTATGAAGTTCAAATGTAATGTTATGAATTTCCTTAAAGAATAGGATTATGATCTTCTTGCAGCTTATGATAGTTTGAGTTTCTAGTAACCAAGAAAAAACAAACAAACAAACAAAGCTAAAAATGTCCAGAAATGAAAAACAGCAATGTTTCCTCTTTCAAAACAAATCTAAAATTAATTTGAATTCATGTATGATATAAGGTCCTTAAATATTTTTTTCCCAAAATAACTTTGACTAATGGAACCCATCATGTGCTCCCACCCATTGTGTATACCAGGCCAGAGGATACACTTGTGAAGTTTCTCCACTGCATGTAGGCCCCAGGCTGAGGGTGAGTGGGGATTCAAATCCATTCCAAGTTGTGGACATGCAAAATCCTGCTTCTTGGGATCAGTATGCCCTTCTCCCCAACCCAGAGGCAGTCTCCTGGCAAGTCAAGCCAATGCTCCTGGTACTCTTTCTAAAAAGAGGGAGTGTCATGATGATAAGAGTACCCATATTCTAGGATTGTTCTGAGAACTAAATGGGAATAGTCTAGAATGCTTGCTCTGTGCCTGGCACAGAATAAGAAAAATCTCATAAAGCAAGGGATCATAATGGGGCTGGGTGGAGGTGGGAGAAGTGGGAAAAAGTGGGACCACTGTAATAGCTTAAACAATTAAAAAAAAGAGTTGCCAAAAAAAAAAATCCTTTAAATATGTAAATCCTTGCAGTTTCCAAAGCACTTCTACATCTATCATGTCCTTAAGCAACCCTGTAGGTGGAAGTAGCCAGATATTTAGTGGCACATTTTATTTTATTTTATTTTTTTGAAGATTTTATTTATTATTTCTAGAGAGGGAAAGGAAAGAGGCAGAAAGGAGGGAAACATCAATGTATGGTTGCCTTTCACCAGCCTCCAGCTACAAATCTGGCCAGAGACCTGGTCTGCAACCTGGTTATGTGCCCTGGCTGGGGATCAAACCAGTGACCTCTGGGTTCACAGGCTGGTGCCTTATCCACTGTGCCACCAGCCAGGGGTAGTGGCTCATTTTATAGATGAATAAATGAAGTGCGGCTTGGCACAATTCCCTTGCTTGGTTGTACTTTTTCCTGAAGAGGCTGGCTAACATGTGGGTAAGTTGGCCAAAAATTTGTATTTATCACTTATTCCTATTTTATATAGATGGAGAAACTCAGTAAAGCTTAGAGAGATTTTGATTTTCTGTTCTGAAACTTGTGAAAAGATGCCTTTAAGAAAAGTATTAGTTGGTCAAATGCTTGTACATATTGGTTAAGGGGTAAAAGGAGTTAATTGATACAAAGAAGAGGATGTTGGGCAATTTAATCTCCAACAGATAAAAGTTATTGTAAGGGTCTTACTGCTTTTTTATCTTCATGTAGGTATTGGAAAATTAAGGAGGGAAGATACAGACCAGAAATAAGGGAAGATTTGGCCTAACCAATGTTTCTTACATTTTGGAAAGCCTATCAATACAGAGCTTGGACTTTCTAGATGTATTTAGAAAGCTTGGATGGTCACATAAATTGGAATCCTGAACCAATTTATATGAGGTGGAAAGCTGAACCACAGGTATCTTGACACGAGCTCTTCCAAGCTGGTTGTATGATTCAGCAGACTTTTTGATGACTTAGTGGTAGGAGAGGAAAGTTCTAACATTACATTTGGTCCAATCATTTTCAATGAAACAGATACCTGCTTCAAAAGCAGCAAAAATGAAGTGAATTTATATTAAACATTCTCATTGGTTGAGACTATGTCCCACCTTCTTCATTGGTCATATTATCCCAAGCCTTTCATTGGCTGCCTGGGAGAATCATATGTCAATAGCACGTCAGTTCTAGAGGATTTTCAAGTTATGCCAGGTTGAAAGACACTTGAGACTAAGACTTGCTCCTAAGTAAATAGGTTGTTGAAAACATGCCTTCTATGGCCCTTAAAATCTTGATCCACCTTAAATTCTCCCTAGAATGACGTGAAAATCAGAACTTGCTCATTATGGTGTGTAGCCTTGCTGAATTCTTGTTTTAAATTCAGTAAAATACATATGTGCCTGCCAACTTGATGTGTATGTGTGAAAACACTCATCCATCCCTGAAACACGTCCATTTGAGGCGTAAGAAACAAAGGTAACTGCTTTGACTAAGGCTAGGACTAAGCCTGGGAGAAGCCTGAGCAAACAGAAACACAACTGACTGCCTCCTGTCTTATGGGTATTGGCATGGGCACAATTTATAGAAGGCTTTGAATTATTTTAATGATCTGCTATGGTCAGGAAATCATTTTTCCTCCTTTGGCTCAACTAATCTTTAGCTACATCATGACATTGAAAATTACCAGAAAGCAAACTAATTTGGACTCTTAAAAAAATCAATGGCCCTTAAAAAAAAAAAAAAAAGATGGAGGAAGCTTTCTAGAATAAAATACACTAAATATGTGGAACCACAAAGTGCAATCTTTGATTAGAACCTGGATTTTTACTAAAATATTTGTGTGTTTAAAAAATTTCAAAAACATTGAGGAAAAAACGCAAAACATTTCCAGACCCAGCTCTCAAAAAATTTACCTGGGAATATGTTTTAATTATAACTCAGAGGGAGGGAATCACCTTCAAACTTGTTTTATAGAGCCCTGGCCAGAGAGCTCACTTGGTTAGGAAGTTGTCCCCATACATGAAGGTTCCATTTCAACTCCTAGTCAGGACACATGTGAGGATCAACCAATGAATGTGTAAATAAGTGGAAGAACACATAGATGTTTCTCTCTCTCTCTCTCTTTTCCCCTCTCAAATCAGTTAAAAAACTTGTTTCATAAGAGGCTCTGTACATTTTGGTAAAATGCTTGGCACAATGCTTTATGGGCACTTAAATCATATTCCTTAAGGGCTAAAATTTAAAGCAAAGCAACTTACAAGGGAAGAGGATACAGTTCCTGGTTATGAAACATGTTCATCAACCCAACGCTTTAATCGCACCTCCTTTGAAGATCATAGTGGTGTGCTGTCTTCACGAGTCCCCAGTCAGAGGTTTGAGTCACCCACATACAGCTGCAGGATTCAGGCACATGGGATTCGTTGCTGAGCAGGATGATACCCCACCCCCTGTGCCCTGGTGCTGCTGTTGCCTCCCCCTTTTTCAAGTCCAAAGCAGAGCCCCGATCGGAACAACATATATTTAAGGGTGTGTTTCTACAGATGCTGGTTGGGACATGAAGACAAATGGAGTGCCTAACTGCTGAGAACAAAGTGCAAACTTCACTGGGGGAGTAAAGCATTTCTGGTCGAAGTTTAAGTTAACTTTAATTCGTCATGACCCTATCAGAGGTTTTTGTTTGCTTGCTTTTTGTTTTGACTGCTGAGAGGGTAGACACCGGGTGGGTCTGGGGTTATCTTTACGAAATGACGTGGGTCTTGTGGGAAGAACACTTGGAGGTGTCTTGGGGCTGGGGCGGTCCTGGAAGACTGGGATTTCTTGTGGATCTCTGGGGAACTGACACCAAAGGGAAACAGCCCAAGGCGGATGAACAGATTCATCCCGATATTCTTGAATTAAAGTCCATTCTGATGAGCTCTGTTCCCCTCCTTCCGTTTTGCCGGACCAGCCCTGAGCAGGAGTCTGCACGCCGCCCCTTCGCTCCCTGCGATTCCGTGTGGGATTCTCTCCCGCCACACCCGCCCCAGGTGCCCTACCGACTCCTTGTTCCGCTCTTCTCTGGTGGCCGATCGCTCCGAGACCCCCGCAAGGCAGCCGGCACTGCTCAGCTCTCGCACCCGTTCCGGGGCTGCACTGCGGGGAGGGGGTGACGGCACAAACTCGAGGCAAACTTGCTCCCGGGCGATGTCTGGGCTATTTGGGCTTCCCCAGCCCTCCCGCGCTGGGCCGCGGCTTTCATTCCAGTGACGCAACCATTGCAGGTTCTGAGCTGAAGAGACGCCCCGAGACCCGCAGCCACGCTTCCCCGGCCAGGACCTGCGTCCCGCCGAACGCGCGGGGACGCCCGCGCTGGCCCCGCGCTGCTGGCCGGGCTCCGCCAGTGCAGGGCGACGTTGCGCCACGATGCTTTGTTTTCCTGCTCCAGAAACTCGCGGCGGCCTCTCTCCTGCCGGCGTAGCCCGCCCGCAGCAATAGCCATGGAACTTGTGGCGGCGCAGAGAAGGAGGGAACCGCTTGGCACGCTGTCTTTCTTGGATGCTTTCTCTCTGCACAGACCACTCCTTCCCTCCTTCGCGGGGTAAGTGGAATCTAGGTCCTAATAATAAGGGGCGTAGATGGAAGGGGAGGGCGGTGGCACAAGGAGTTAATGTGCTAAGTTGTTTTACTTGGAGGGGTCGTCCCCCTTGCTCGCCACCACTCCCCGCTATCCATTCCAAATACTACGCAGGGCAGGAGTCGGATGGTCGGCCGGTTAGGGGAGGGGGTACTGGGATTAATTGATGGATTATTGTTGGTGGATTAACCGCCCCTCCACTTGTCTTTGTCTCCGTCCGGAGAATGCAGAGTGAAAGCTGAGGTGAGGAAAAGCCCCAGAGGCGGTTGGTGGCGGTGGTGCAGGGGCAGTCGCACCTGGCAGAGACGTGTTAAGGGCCAACAAGCAGTGCAAGTCTTTGACCTGCATGCGGACTCCACGCCCGGATCCTGCTCCCTCACCCCAAGAGATCCGTCCCAAACTTCCCCAGCCTCCCCATAATTGTCCTGCTGGAGCTTTTCTGGAGAAGGTTCTCCAGGTCCTGGTATAACTTTTAATAAAACATGGCAAACTGTCTTGTACACAGGAGATGCTCAATAAATATTTATTAGTGGGAAGAATGGTGCACCCCCCGAGGCTGTATTTTGTGCCTGCAGAATTTGCCTAGGACAGTGAACTAATCCCATGAGGTAGACCCCCCGGGGCCCAAGTTTTGCCCAGCTCATTTTGCAATGGAGGGGCTGGTTTCTTCAATAATATACTATTGAGGTCTTCATTACCCAAAAGAACCCACGAGAGAGCTTCAGGGTTAGATTCTTGGGTCAGGGACCGCCTGAGCTCACTTGGGTTTGAATCTAAGTGTTGTGACCTTGGGTGTGTTCCTTTATCTCTCTGGGCTTTGATCTTCTCACCTGTAAAATGGGGCCAGTTAAAGCTTCCTCAGAGGCGAGAGGAAGGGAAGGTGAATGGAGAGAAGCATGTAAAGGTGAGGGGTGCATTGGATAAATGCCAGTCTTACATCCCTGTCCTCAGAGGATTCAGGAGAGAGGGTATGTTTCTCTGTGGGCATCTCTGTGACTCGGAGGCAGGTAAAAACGTGGCATTGCAGCGACTGGCAGGGAGCCCTCCTGCTTCGCAGGGATTGAGGGCAGAGTGAGGCTCTGGAGGCTTTCCCAGGAGCGCACAGCAGCTCCCTTTGGATTTTGGAGCAGAACTGGCATGCATGCAGACGTTTTGGGTGGTGTGGCCAGAGAAGCAAACTCCTTGTTTGTCTCATTTCCCCTCTCACCCATCCTCTCAGCCTTCTAGTAGAGAAAAGCAAAGTGTGGGAACAGAGGCCCAGAAAAGGTGTCTCTGAAGTGCCTGGGGATCCTGAACCTGCCCAACGGGCTGAGGACTCAGGTGGCACCGTCAGATGGGTACCAGTTATTTTTGTGACCAGGGTCTGCAAGAGCGCCAAGCTCTAGCCCTGGCGGCCTGTAGGGTCAGTGACACAGCGCTTAGCAACCGCCCCCGCAGATGACAGTGGACCTCTGTGGATCTGGCCTGGCACCCGAAAGCTGGAGGTGACAGTGGGCAGCAGACGCCAAGAAAGCTACTGGTCACACGGGGCTCCTGGGGAGCCTGGAGGTTTGCTTTTTCAGAAAACGAGCCCCGGTGCTCGGTTTCCGGCGCTAGCAAGCAGCTCAGGATTGAGCTGGGCAGCCAGTCACTTCCTCTTTCCTAAGTGAAGGCGAAGACGAGCTGTCCCCACCGCACGGCAGCGGACAGTAAGCTCCCACCTTGCTCTCTGCCATCCCGCCAGCACCAAGTGCCGTGATGGCACTTAGAAGGGGTTCAAGATAGATGGGGAGTGGAAGGCACATTAACCGACTTGCTCTCCAACACTGCTTTACGCAATTCCTGCCTTCATCTAGTAGGTATTTCTTGAGTGTGCACTACATGCAGGGCTCCGTTGGTAGGCACTCAAGTGATTTCTAAACATTGTTGATGCTTCCAGTGGCCCGTGCAGGACCATCAGCTCTCCTGGAGCCGGAGGTCCCTCCGCCAGCCGAGTGTGGCTTCAGGTGGGGGCAGTGAGAGCAGGGGGAGGGAGGAATGTGCCAGGTTTAGCCTCTTTCAGGGAACAAGTCTGGAGGCCCTTTGCAGCTGTACCTGCCGGGCCCTGGGACTCCCTGGGCCGCGGCTTCCAGGAGCGGGTCGTGGCAACGCCGCTTCCCTCTGGGGCCGCGTCTCTGCAGCCTCCTCCCCGCGGCTGCAGCCGGGCTGCTGGGAGCCGCGGAGGGGCCCGGGCTGCGCCTGGGGAGCGAGCTTCCCCGGGCGGGGAGAGCGAGGCTGGTGCTGAACGGTCCCAGAACAAAAGGCTAATGGCTGGCACAGGGCTCTCCGAGTGCGCTGGCGACGGAGGTTCGGGCACCGGCGGAAGAACCTGGCGCAGGAGGGGACGGGAGTGAGAACCTGGAGTGAGGCGAGAAGCGGGGTGCGCCCAGGGTGGGAACGGTAACAAGAAGGGACCCGAGGCAGAGGTCTGCGGCGGGGCCACCGCGCGCTTCCTCCGCCTCCCGCAGCGCCTTCCAGGCGGCCAAGCGTGTCTCCGGCTGCAACTCCACGGAGCGCGCCGCGGCGGTCTCCACGCCCGCGCGTGGAGCCAGTAAGTAGCCGAGCGCCCGTCACCCCCGCCCCGCCCCGCGCCGCCGCGGCCTCCCGCCGCCCCTTCCCGCCGCCCGTCGCCGCGCTGCTGCGGGCAGAGCCGTGGCCGGGCGCCTCGGCCGCCGGAGCTCTCGGGGCTCCGCGCGGCTTCCGCAGCGCACAGTGAGGAGGGTCGCCCAGGCTGCGCGCTCCCCAAATGCCGCGCCACCCCTACGTCCAATGGCTTTCGGGGGGTGGGGAGTGGGGGGCGTTGCCGACCGGTGAGGAACTACCGCTGGGGTGGGGCGTGAGCGCTCTGCGCCACCGAGCCAGGCTGACGCACCGCCCGCCCGAGCGCGCGCCCGTGCCGGGCGAGTGTGAGCGAGTGTGAGTGTGTGTGTGTGCGGGAGTGTGTGCACACACGCCTTCCGGGGCTGGAGTGACACTGCAGCGGGCTTCTCCCTCGCGCAGGCCCTCCGGCTGCTCAGCCGCCAACCTGCTGGCCCCGCGTTTGGGAAGCTTGGCTCTTTCATCTTCCCGAATCTCCCGCTCCACCCTCCCCTCGTGGATTTACTTTTCCTTTCCCCAGGGGGCTGCTGCCGGCCGCCCCTCAACCGGTGCTAACACCCAAGCCGTATCCAGTTCTCTCTGAAACCAGTATTTTCCACTTGTCTTTCTCTGGGGTCCTTCACCAGCCGGTCCAACGCCCCCAGCCCCCAACCACCCTATCCTCGGAAATTGTTTTGTTGGACTGCTGTAACGAGGCGTGTAGAGCTTGAGGACTTTATTCTGATTCTTTTCATTTCCTCCCCATCTGGACAACGGAGCAATGAAATTTCCAATCGAGACTCCAAGAAAACAGGTGAACTGGGATCCTAAAGGTTGGTATTTCCCACTTTCGGCCGCCCTCGCCCTGCCTCCACCTCCCGCGTGTGCGCGCTTTCGTGAGGGGAAACCCTCCTGCTCCGAGCAGCATGTGTCCTGGGGCAGGAAAATGCGCCTGGGAACTGCGGCGGGTGGGAGAAGGGCGGAGGCAGCGTGGGTTCCAAACCCAGATAGTGCCGCCTGTCATTATCATGTAGTCATTGTCCCTCCTGGATGGTTTCAACATCTATTTAAAGATACACCAAGCTGGCTGGCTGTTTGGCTTGAAATTGCACCCAGTGTCAGTATTTGCTTTTGACTTTGTGTGTGCAAGTCTCTGTATGTGTGTGTGTCCTTTGTTTCTAGTGATCTTTGTCTCTTGGGCAGATGGGTGGGGTGCCTCCCCCTGAACGTGGGGCTGCGCCTCCAGCCCAGGGTGTCCTCAATGGGAAATGTTTCCTGGCAGCCAGGTGGGGCTGGGATCTGTAGCAACCATCCCTGGAGGTGGCCCTTCTTGCTGGGTGTGCATGATAATGGAGCCCAGAGGGCCTTCTGAGTCTTCTCTCAATCTTATTGCCACCCCAGGCAGCTACTTTGGCTCCAGTCTGGAAAAAGGAGGAGGGGCAGTGGTTTGTGAACAGGGTGGGGCTGGAAAAAGCTGGAGAGGGGCAGCCCAAGCAGGTGTCCTTTACAAGCTCTTAAGAATGTTGGACAGTGTTTCCTCCTGGCCGCCACTAAGGCAGGTTCCTGCGAGCCTAGTACAGGCCACTGTGTCTGTAATTAGCATCCAGAGGCTAAGGCTCATCCTGAGATCCTATGAGAGCAGAGTAAGGGAAAAGCTAATGTCGAGATTCGACAAGAATGTGATGGAGCGTTTCTCTGATCTTGTCTGAAGGCTGATTTTGGCCAAGACACACCTCTGTGTGTGTTGGGATTGAAATTTGTTTGTTTTGATGTGTGTATTTTTAGTGTTCTTTACAAGTGCGTCCCCGCCCCCTTTTCTCCAGACTGGCAAAGAGGAAACCCACTCATTTGTTAAGTAAATGTCTTATGAATTGACTGGTTATTGAAGAAAGAATAAAGAGATAGTGCTTATTATCCACCCTGAGGCTGTTACACCTTAAATACAACCCTCATCTCTTCATCTGCTCTTTTGTTTCTAGATTTCAGGAGCTAGGAAAGTGTGCCTTAGCTTTTAAAAAAAATCCATGCAAAACATACTGAATGCCTACCACATACCAACCGCTGTCCCAGGTACTGGAGATGCAGTCAGCATCCCACAGACAAAAGCTCTGTCTTCTTAGAATTGATAGAGAGGGAGACAGACCTAAACCAATCATTGCACTTCTGTGTATAATGACAAGTTTATGCATGTCTAGGAAGGAGAGCAGCAGGCTTTAAGGTGTCAGAAAAGATTGACCAGGATCAGGAGAGGTGGATGATCAAGGAAGGACATCAAACACTTGTACTGAGACCTGGAGGCTAGGTAGGGATTAATTGACTAATGAGAATTATTGCAAAGCGGGAACAGTAAGTGCAAAGGCCCTGAGGCAGGAGGCACATGCTTATTTGAGGAACTGAAGGAAGTGTCTATAGCTTGGAGCAGAAAGCAAGGGAGTGTGTATTTTAGGTGCAGCTGGGGGATCTATTGTATAGGGTCATATCCCAAAGCCTCATGTTCTTGTAGGCAGGGTGTGTTGGTGGCATGCAGGATGACTATCTATAGTTTTTAATTTTAGATTTTATTTATTATTTTCAGAGAGAGAGAGGAAGGGAGGCAGGCAGAGAGGGAAAGAAACATCAATGTATGGTTGCATTTTATGTACCTCCAGGTAAGGACTTGGCTGGAGACTTAGCTTGCAACCTGGTTATGTGCCCTGGCTAGGGAATTGAACCAGCAACTTTTGGGTTTGCAGGCTGGAGCCTTATCCACTGAGCCACCAGCCAGGGCTTATATAGTTTTTATCTTAAGCCACTGAAGGGTGTCAAGCTGAGGAGTGACATGATCTGAACTCAGTTTCAAAGCAAGTGCCGTGTGGCTCTTGTGGATGTGAAGGACCCGATACCGTGGTGACCAGGACCGGGAATGAAGAAGTGGATGGAGGAGAGAGCAAGGGAGGACCCAAAGCCTATCAACTTTGAGTGAAGAATTTGTGGAGGGGAGGAATTGGGATGAGTGGGCCAGCACCTAGGGCACACCAATCTTAAGGGAAAGCACGTGAGTTCATTCAGTCCAGGGCTTGCTGAATGGAAATTGTTCCCAAGAGGGGTGTCAAGTGGGCAGCTGTCTGAAACATTACGTTGGGATCTTCAAGAAACTGACAGGGAGGGCTGTGGGGCTGCCTTTGTGACGCTTGCCTTGGCTGTTTAAAACACATTTCTCTATGACATGTCACGGTGAGAAGCACAGATGTGTCCCACATGGTACAGCCTGACACAATGAAGAAGTGTGAAAGTAACAGCTACCGTTGCAACCATTGGTATGAAAAAGAAAAAGACACTAATAGAAATAACAACATTTAATGAGCAGTCATTGCATGCCAGATGTTTTAGGGACATTATTTTTCATACACTCATTCTCATTATACTAATCTGATGGTGTGTTATTGTCCCCAGTGGGCACTTGATCGCCATCAGGATACCGCTGAACTACCTTTCAGTAAGGTGCTCGATCTTCATGCATGATCATTCCTAAAGTTGGGGGTGACAATAGTCTTTCCTAGCCAGGAGGGTAGAGGCAGGAGAAGAGTGGGGAGTAAGGGTGACATATGTCACACCCATAGAGAACTATGTGCCAGACACTGTATAGTGTTTTCCGGGCATTAAATACATAAATTATTGAT
Source organism: Noctilio leporinus (assembly GCA_004026585.1). NCBI lineage: Eukaryota > Metazoa > Chordata > Mammalia > Chiroptera > Noctilionidae > Noctilio > Noctilio leporinus. The sequence goes on along the minus strand of PVIW01003852.1, from coordinate 37,798 downwards.
CAATTAATTAGTATTTAATTATAAAATTAATTTGTTTCATCTTGTTTTTAACCTTAGGAAGAAGATACTGTCCTTACTTCACAGTCGAGGGAAGTGAGGAACAGAGAGGTTGAGCAACTTGCCCAAGGTTACACAGATAGTAGATGGCGGGGTTGGACCAGGACATGGGTCCGTAAACACTCATCAAGCCTATTTCTTAAGTTATTGGCACTTCTGGCTCTTACCTAGTGAGGTTCCCAGAGTTCAGGGACTGGAGAAGCTTGTTTGAGGAGAAGGAGAAAGTCAGGGGGAGGAGGGGGAGAAAAAAGAGAGGAGGGGGAAGAGAAGGGGGTGAGGAGGGAGACAGGCAGGCAGTGAATCAGCCTTTCCCGCCAGAGATCCCTTCCTCTGCTAAGCCCCTGCAGCCAGGTGCATCTGGACTTCTGGCAGGCCAGCCCCTGGCCACATATGTGTTCCTGTCTCAGGGCCTTTGCACTTGCACTTTCCATAACATATGATGCATGTTCTCATGGCTGACTGCTTTCCAGACAGACTTTTGGTCCTGGTTTGGGGGTTTGCATTTACACAGGCCAAGTGCACTTAGCAGGACAAAGACGAAGAGGAGCCTAGCATTATACCAGAAAATGAGGAGCAATTCAATTCTCATTAAACGGACTGTAGGATTTGAGTATTTGCAGATTTGCACCTTCGGGTGGAGATGCAGGCAGGTTGGGGAAGGAAGCTGCAATGATGTTTGGCTCACACCCCATTACCTGAAGGTGGATTGAGAACAGATTGGTTTTGATGGCTCTCGGGTGAATTAAGCAAAACACCGTCAAGCGGTTTAGGGGCAAAAATAAGAACTAAAGGTAAAATGATTATTCTCTGGTGAACTCTAGCCTTCCTCCTATTTGTAAAGCTAAGCCTTGAACATGTAGTCGCAAAAGTAAGATGGCACTAAGTCTCAGCCTCCACAGCAAAACTTTTATGTGTTTGAAAGTGCTGGGATCACGTGATGATTTTCTGTTGAAAATTGGGATTGGCTTTTGGACTATGTGTATGGTAAGGGCTTTTAAAGAACAGTAAATTTAGCAAGCAGTATTCCCACAGTTTGAAAGAAACAGAGCAATATGACATAAAGATAAAATTGGATTTGAGGACTAAAGAATGAGCTGTAGTAATAGGTAGCTGTGTGATGTTGAACTGCTAACTTAGCCTCGGGGGGCTTCACTTTCTTCTCATGCACAAGGATGGAGGGGGGACATTGGTACGATCTCTTTGACCCTACCTCTTCAACTTTCCCAACCTTTGGGCTACTTGGCTTCCTTGTCATCCTCAAATAGAACACATGTGTTGCTGTCTCAGGGCCTTTGCACTTGCACTTTCCATAACATATGATGCATGTTCTCACGGCTGACTGCTTTCCACCCTTTGAATCTCAGCTCAAATGTCAGCTCATTAGCAAAGGGCATTCCTGTGTCCTCTGAAGACTTCTCTCCTTCCCCTGCCCTGTCATTTATATCACCAGTTCACTTGTCTTCCTGGCACTTGTCACGATCAGAAGCCATCTTATTTACTTACATGTCCTTGCTAGCATGTGAACTCCCTGAGTAGGTAGGAACTTTCCCTGTCATAACCCCCACACCCAGGGAGTGCCTGGTACATATAAATAACTCGATAACCTTCTGCTGAATGGATGGAGGGATGGTAGGATGGATTGGAGAGGATTTCTAAGGCTTCACACAGGATGGAAATTCCAGGACTCCTGTAAACCACAAATGGCCAAGTACAAGTAAGGAGAAGGGAAATTTATCTTTAAATAATGGGGTATCAGAAAGGACAGAAAAAGGCATCTTTCTTGCAGGCTCCCCGCTTTCTAAAGCCTCCAGCAGCCGGTTTCCTTCTCTTCTGCTCCCCAGGAGCGAAAAGGATGATTGTGAACAAGGGTGGGGGGTGCGGGTAGGTGAGCCGACACAGATATGTTTGGTGTTCAGTGAATAGCTTTTCTCAGGTTGGCCAACTGATGTGTTGCTCTTTGGAGGTATTTAAAGAAAGAAGCAAAGCTGTAGAGCTGGTGACGTTTGGAAACTGCATTTTTAGCGCACAGTTTAATGCAAAAGTTCCGGAGAGGCCTGCATTGTATGTGTGTAGCACCTTTCAGTTTACAGAACACATCGAACAAATTATCTCACCTCTCCTTTAGGCAGCCCTCTCTTTGTCAATATTAGAGTTCTAGGTTTCCTGTTGGCTGTAGAAAGAAATGACTTATTTGCGGGTCCAAGGCTGCAGACAGACAGAGCTGGGGCCTTGTGATCCTTGCTTATGTCCATGGCAAGTTCTCTCAGGTTTCCCTTCCTTTCAGCATCTTGGCTCTGTCCACGGTCTTCCGTGTCTTCTTATCCAAAAGTGTATTCAGAGGTTTCTCGGAAAGACTTAGAGGGGGAAAGAAAGCTGTCAGTTGATTAGCGAGTCTTTTGTCCATGGCTGCCGCCAGGAATTCAGGGGACAATTCTGGGATCCCACTTCTCTCCTGGCTAAAACAGATTTTTCAATATCTTGTGCATGGGGGCCATTGACTGCTTGACTGCCATCTTATGAATGTGTTTCCAAACTCACTCGTGTAGCTTAGGTTTTCTGGAAAGAAAATAATCTATTTTGACTTTAATAGCCAACTTTCAGGAGCTCAGTTTTCCAAATGGGATTCATAAGGTGCCAGAATCACCACAATTACCCTAGAAAGTGAAGAGGGAAGAGGTTCCAAAGATTGTCTGAGCCAAGATGTGGATCGGGCTTCTTTTTTCCCCTTTGCCCATCGCAGTGATTTCTGGGTAGCATTAAGGCTAGGTAGGTAGACTTTGTTATTTCACCATTTCCAAAACAGCTTTGGTTTGGCTCTGTAGTAGTGTGCTGAGACCGTCATCACAAAACATTATACAACAGACAGAGTGGCTTCAATAGCAGAGATTTCTTTTTGCACAGTTCTGGAAAGTGGCAGTCCAAGGTCAAGGGCTAGCCAGGTCGATGTCTGGTGGGGGCTTTCCTCTTGGGTCACAGATGGCCCCCTTCTCACCAGCCCCTCACGTGATGGAAAGAGTGTGCTAGTGTCTCGTCCCCTTCTTAAAGCATACCAGCCCCCATTGATTAAAGCCCTCCCCTGATGACCTCATTTAACCTTAATTACCTCCTGAAGGCCTTATTTCTAATGCAGTCACATTGGGGGTTAAGATTTCCACATGAGTTTTCGGGAGACATGACTCAGTCCATAGCAGGCTTTATACGAGCATCATAAATCTGATGCGTTAAAAAAACAATTACGATCCACATCTTGCCCCAAACTGGGAATCTTTGACCACAAGTGAGATGTGGTATAAAGTGTATCTAATATAGGCACAGAGCCAGGGACCTGCTGTTGGCAAGGAAAATGTTTCTTTTTTGAGAAAGTGGATTTCTTTTAGTCCCGTGGAGAATTAGAGAGAGGGCATTTCATGATGAAGCCGAATGAAGCCATTTTTACTGATAGCCAACGAGGAGGTTCTGGTTTAGAAATCTCGCTTGGCTGAAGCAGTGAGGTGCATAGAAGTAGCTCTCTTTTGCTTTGCTCAGATTCTGTCTGAAAGGACACTTGACTGGATGCCCAGTCAGGGTTGGAGTTGATTAGGCGCACAGACTTGGTGACAGGAGCTACTTAAACGTGGCTCTAGCACCATGTTGATTATGCCCACGTGGCAGATTATCCTTTCCAGTCCTAATTCTACCCTGCAATCACTGGGGTTGGAAAAGAAAATGATGAAGCTCCCCTAGGCACCCCTGGAAAGGAAGCCTGGGCCACATCTTGGCTCAGGCCGTCTTTAGAACATCTTTTTTTTCTTTCCAGAGGTCAAAGGGCCCATCTGCTTTTGATGGTCCTAGTGGTAGTCTCAGGAGAAACTTGACTTTTTCCGTGTGAGACTCATTATTGTGACCCAGGATGGAGATACAAAAAATCTCATATTTACTTTCCGGAACATTTATTTATGGTTTGCAGACAAAGTTTGAGATTCAGTTCTCCCTCATTAGTGTCCAGAACTGAGGACTCTGAATTGAAAATGAAGACTGACGTTCTGATCTTCTATTTAAGGCTGGGCTGTGGGGCGAAGACCTGAACCATTGGCAAGGGAGGGGTGGTCACTAGAGGACTGTATCCTCTTCCTTGTCCATTCCCAGAGCCTGGGGGCACATGAGGTTGTGTGGAGGGGGAGGTGGTAGGATTTCAGGGGATTCTAGTTTCTACGTTGAGGGTAACTTTGGTGCCATTACTTCCCATTTCCACGGGGGAAATTTTGAAGCAGCGTGAAATGGTGCGAAAACATAGGATTTGAAGAGTTAACCACTGCCGTACATAAACCATGGGATCACAGGAAACTTGACCTCCCTGTTCCTCCTCCCCTTTTTTCCCTCCCTTCCCCCGCCTCTCCTGGCCTCTCCTTCTACATAATTCTAGTCTTAATTTCCATCTCTTACTTGAAGGACCCTAACTTTTTAAAAATTCAACTCCCCACAGTATAGAGTGGTGATAGTGCTTGTAGTTTAAAAAGAGATGCTTGAAGAGACGGTGCCAAATTGGTCAAGTGATGAAGAACCTGGAAGTCACCATGACGTGCAGAAGGGCTATGAAACCATATTTGTCATTCTGACATGCAGCTAGCCACAACTTTACCAACAGGAGAATGAGTTTCTCCTGTGCATGCATGCCCCTGGGTCCCCCAAACAATAGCACATCAAATAGTTGAGCAGGATAAAGACAAAGAGTGCAACTTACCTAATTTAATATAATAGAAGCCTGATAGCCTGACTGGAGATGTTCAGTATCAAGTGTGATATTGGACTTTTGTCATGTGAGATGAGAAGCAGGAGCCAAATGTTGAAGAAAAAATGATGGGAGGAAAAGCTTACGGAGGAAAAGATTCTATCCATGAACTTATTTTTTTTTTTTGCTTTGCAAATCTGGGACACGCTATTGTTATCCATTTTCACCATAAACCAGCCTGAGTCAGCTCCGGGATTCTACCGGTTGAGGATGTTGCTTTAGGCCAGAGATATTCCTTTTTCATGGTGGAATTTGAAGCCATATGGGAAGTAGTTATGATAGATCTGGTTCAGCATACACATCCTTTAAATAACCTCATAGGAGTAAATGCATGTTCTGTTCATTTGGCCAAGTCTCCAGGCAAGATGCCACCTTCTGTACAGTGTGGGAGCTGGGAGAGGGGGGGTCTGGGCTCTCCTACTCGGATGGAGAAGGGGAGAGTGGAGAGGCTGATTGCTCAGGCTTCTTTGTGTCCTGGTCGTCCCCAATCACTTGGGTCTCAGTTCAAGCCATACCGCTTGGCAGTGGCTGATTTGGGCGGGTGGCTTTGTTTCTCTGTGACTTGGTCGCCTCCTCTCTAAGGCAGAGATGGCATATCAGTCTTAAGGGCTCCATGACTGGGGCTGGCACCATCTTGTTACCATGGTGACAGGGGTCCCTGATTTGTGAAGCCTGGTAAGGGTCGGCTCCAGCCTCTTGAGAAGCATCGGGCTCCGTCTCCGGTCACTGGGGAGGGTGGCCGACCGTGGAGCAACCTCTTTCTGGGATTTTCTTAGGTTTCCAGTATTTTTATCTCAGGTTTAAAAGTCCTAGCCTGTTCGGGTCAAACCAAAGGGGCGGGGGGTGGGGGGAACATGGCTTGGAATCTCGATCTTTGAGTCTGAGTTATTGTTCTACCAACTTTATCAGTTATGTGAATTTGGGCAAGTCACCTAACCCTTCTGAGCCTTGGAGTTCTCTCGGTACAATAAAGATCATAGTTAACACCTTCACAGTTGCCGAGATGACCAAAGGAAATAATAAGTGTGAACAACCTTTGTAAACTGTTATGTTCTAGACCAGCGTTTCCCAGAGTGTGTTCCATGGGACACAGATCCGTCTCTCAGATACTCCGTGGGGTTTCATGGCCAAGTCAGGTTGTGGAATGATGCGTGCTCATTCCTTCCTGCGGTTTTCCTGTACGTTAGGCTGTTAGGTATTGCTGTGTAACCAATAACCCAAACTCAGTGGCTTAAACCAGTGATAAACATTTATTATCTCATCGTTTCTGTGGATTAAGAGAGAACAAGTGGATTTAACAATGCCTTTTCTGACCCAGCCTCAGAAATCACAGATCACTCTCATTCCATTTCCCTCCCTTGTATTGGGATACAATGGACATAAAGATTGTATCCATTTTAAGTGTATAAGGTACTGATGTGATACATACCCCTCTTGTGCAATGATCACCACAGTAAGTCTAGTCAACATCCATCACCTTGCATACTTACAGTATTTCTTCTTGTGATGAGAACTTTTAAGGTCTACTCTCTCTCTTTTTTTTTTTTTTAAAGATTTTATTCATTATTTTTAGAGAGAAGGGCAAGGAGGAAGGAAGAAAGGGAAAGAAATATCAATGTATGTTTGCCTTTCACCTGCCTCCAGCTGGTTATGTGCCCTGACTGGGAATTGAATCAGCAACCTTTGGGTTCACAGGCTGGCACCTATCCATTGGGCCACCGGTCAGGGCTTTAAGGTCTACTCTTTTAACACAGATATGCAATGCAGTATTGTTAACTGGAGTCACCATGCTGTACATTGTATCTCCAGAACTCCTTGATCTTGTAACTGCAAGCTGTAGCTTTTGACCACCTTCACCCATTTCACCCACTCCCACCCCCTGCCCTTTGGTAACCACCACTCTGTTCATCTGTTTCGATGAACTTGACTGTTTTAGATTCCACAGGTAAGTGAGATCATGTGGTGTTTGTCTTTCTCTGTCTGACTTATTTCACTTAGTGTAATGCCCTTATGGTATCCAACCATGTGGTTGCGGATGGATTTACCACCCCATTCTTTTCATTAGACGAGAGTCACTAAGTTTAGTGTGAACTCTGGGAGGGAGGAATTTCGAAGAATTTGGGAGAATTTTAAAGTCACTGTAAGCATCCTACTATTGAATTCAAACCAAGTGCCAGGCACTATACTAAGTACTTTATATTCATTATCTCTTCTACTACTCTAGTCCAAAGAAACAGTGACATTCTTATCCCTGCTCTCTTAACAAAGAGGCTGAGGCCTACAGAGCTTCAACAGCTTGCCCCAAGTTTTCTTGCGATCCTGCGCTTGAACCGAGTGTCTGTTAACGCTAGAGCGTTCCCCTCGGCCTCGTGCACCTCTCCTGATACTCCTGCAGCCCAGAGAACTGCTCGATTTTGTTTAACTTTGCCTTTTCCAGTGACCCACAGAGCCGCAGTTCACTGAGCTCCATTTGCCTCTCCAACTGCCCGCTGCTTCAAATGGTACTTTAGGAAAACAGTGAGTATGAGGAGGATTTAGGTAAAGTAGGAGCATACTGTCTATAACAGATCCCAGCATCCCTCCCATCTACTTGGAGGGATATACTATTCAAATATAGAAAATATCTATTGAGCCTGCCCTGTGTGGGCTCCACGCCCTGGGCAGATCTGTAAAACATTTACCAGAGAACCTCCCCACATGAGGTTCCTTCTCCCTGCGGGGCTCGAGGTTGAGAGTGACACCTTCTGGACCTGCATGCTTCGCAGAGTCCCCTTCTTTGACAGCCCCCTTCTTCGCAGATTCAGGGACTGAGAACCCAGCCCCTTTGGATAAAACCAGAAGAGCAGGACCTCCTTCAGGCTGAGCAGCAGAAACGTCAGGGGTGGGTGTCTGCCGTGTGTCCGTGTGTCTGCAGCTGACCTGCCGTCCGTACAGACGTAACTCAAGCACATCAGAATGTTGCCGAGATAGCAGGGACCAGGTACCCGGGGTGACATCACACACATAGGCAAAAGCCACTGGCAGGGAACTGTTAGCAAACCCTATCGTATTGCTAGTAAGCATTTAAAAAAAACTACCCGGTTGCTTTTTCATCACATCCTGGAAGAGAAAATGACTTCCAGGAAGCAGCGTACGTTTGATGCCTGAGAGAGGTTCCCGTGCTTCCGAACATGGCCCGCCTGGCTTGTCTCTGAGGCGATTTGCTCTTTATTCTGTGGGAAGTCTTGGTGCCTCTGTGGCCTGGGCAGAAGAGAGGGAATAGAGTTTCTTTTGAGTGCCACCATGGGCTTTGTTGAATACGTCACCTACCTCGCACAAAATGGCAAAGAGGCCGGCCCCAGGGTCAGGGGGGCGGTGGGGAGAGGGGGTTGAATGAGGCTGCCTGAGCCAACTCGCATGGCGTCTGTAACCATAGTAACCAGAGGCTGAGAACTGGCTGGATGTGGCTGCACCATTATACACCCTCCCTGTGCTCTCCCCCCACCCCACCCACCCATACGTATAGCAACAGACTTTCAGGGTGATTTCCACGCTGGCGATCTGAGTTCCCACGGACTTTTCATTTCCTGAGGACCCGTTTTCAATTCTGGGACCTGCAACTGGTTCATCATGCCCCAGTTTAGGCCACATCCATGGGCTTTCCTGAGTGTTTCCATTTCGACTCTGAAACATTGGCCCGAGGTCATGTCGTGTATGTCCCCCAGATTGAGTGGTAGCTGTCTATAATGATGGTGGCTCATCGCACTCCCTGCTTCAAATTTTACCCCTACACAGACAGCCTGGTTCAGATCTTGAGAGTTTCTGGGTGTGTTCTAAAAGAACAGAGAAAGCCAAATAGAACCCGATAAGGAGAGAGCGCTGGTCTCTGGCCAGGAGACCAGAGTTTGGTACTGGCTGGATAGTGAGGCATGCCATGGTGGCGTGAGGGTGGGGTGGTGGGTAGTGACCAAATTATGCAGGTACAGTAGGCATCCTGAAGGAATTATGTTTTTCCTGGGAATAGTGGGAAGGCACTGAAGGGTTTGAAGCAGAAAAATGACACAATTAGGTTTATATTTTAAGAATTATTTAAAGCACTCATAAATCACATGATTATTTCAGAAAATGTTTATGGAGGCCCTATCACAGGTCTGGCCTAGTGCTGGGGGCAGGACACATCTGACAGACTCAGTTTTCTTGTAGAAGTCATAGGAATTAAAAAAAAAAAAATAATAGACAGGAAAATTGCTTTCCTTGACATCTTTGCTTGCAAACTTCGGGTTGTATCTTGAAGCACTGGTTCCACATTTCCCATTTCTGTTCATTAAAGTTACCTTTTCCCTGGCTTTGTTACATGGCCTTTGATTCTGTGATACTTTACATATCTGGAGTCAGCGAATCTATAAACCAAAGACTATGGTGCACCCCTATTTTATTATACTTCAAATCCTTTTTGAGAGCATTCAGCTAGGAGTCCAGCATAATGAGCCTCATAAAAATGGCCAGCACCCCCTCCATGCTCCCCGCCGCTTTGTTCGTGGAGTGTTGGAAGGCATTGTGACATTGGGTATTTCTCCTTTGACCACAGTGGGGCCCCCTGCCAGCCCAGAAGGCATCCCAGAGCCTGAATTAATGAGAGGCTATGCTGGGCTGCCCCCTTTCTCTGGCAGGCTGAGGACACAGCTACTATAGGAACGTGAAGGCCTGCTCACCCTGTAGCAGCCTCTGCATTCAGGCTCCATTCTAAGGACAGATGGAGCTGACAGCCACAGGGCGGGTAGAGGAGCCTTCTAAGTCCTCGTTTACAACTGACCCCCATCACTGCTTCCCTGCCTATCAGATTGCTGAAAATGTATCAGTTACTCCATTCATCAGCCCTTTATTCACCCATATGCTTATTCTATAAACATTTCTTACTGAGTGAGTGCCTGCAGATAAGGGCCTAGGCACTAGACATAGAAAGATGAAAAGGAACTGAGGTTGTATACCCAATGAAGTGACAGTCAAGCTACCAAGACAGGTGCATAAACACGTGTGATGACATAACATGACCAATGCACTGACAGAGATATGGATGAAAACATCATCTCCAGGGTGCCTCTAGTTAAAATGCTAATCTGTTTTCTCTGAATGACATATGAGCTCCCAACTACCCGTTAATACAATACAGCCATGTTCATCCGGTTTCTCTGAGAGAGCTGGGACAGAGAGAATGGAAGCCAGGGCCGAAACCTATCGATAGGATGGGAGAAAGCGGAGGTGGGTGGAGGGGAGAAGCCAGGAGTGTGGAAGGCAGGCTTCAGGAGGCACCGTGTAGGGAGCAGACTATGGGCCGGGCTACCAGTGTGACAGGGGCAGGTGGGATGGAGGAACCCCAGTGCAAGCAGAGGGCGGAAGGTACAGGCCGAAGGGGAAGGGCATTGCAGGCAAATGTTGACTTGTGCAAATGTTGTCCAGTTCACACTGAACTCCCGTCAGAAACTGGGACTTTCAGACACCTAAGGCTTCTCAAAGGATACCACCGAAGCCTAGAGAGCTCAGGTGACTTGCCCTCACCCTCATCCTTGCCCAGGCAGCCGAGGGGACAAATCACATCTTTGAGCCCTCATCTTCTAACCTCCAGTATTGAACATTGTCTCTCCTGGTAATGCTGACCGGCGCTGGGCCCCAGCCCCTCTTGGGGAAGAATTCACAGAGAACTATACCTGCACCAGAGCCCAGAGCAGGTAGTTCTGAGATGGTTCTTGCTCTCCGCAAGTCTGCGACAAGTGCGGACATGAGTGTGCGTTCAGCCTCTTGGAGAAGCTGTCTGTTCTCCTACTCGGGGGAGGTTGACTGAGTGCCTTTTCTGGGCTGGCACTCCCCAGACCTGGGGGCATGGGGGTGAACAGCACGGTCCCTGCCCTCCGGGTACTTCCCGCCTGGCCAGAGCTCAGTCCTCCTTACAGACACTGAGCGCAACTTCCTGGGCACCTGAGAAATCTCTTTCAGGCACAAGCAAAGGAGTTTTTTAAAATGGGATAATCAGGATGAAAACAAGGCCCTTTTGATGTGATATTGCTCTGCAAAAAAAAAAAAAAAAGTTTAGTTTGTTAATTTAGTAGGAAATGAGGGGTGATCCTGATGAAGGCTGTTAGGAAATTCGGTGATTTCAAACAGGGCCCCAGAAGTGCCTTGGCTGTGTTGAAATCGCGTTAGAAGCTTTGTTCACGAGGACCGTGTGGCTTGTGTGTGCGCGTCACTGAGATGGGACGAGAGTGTGAGCCTCCCCGTTGAGGATGACATGTAAATTGGTCTCTGAGGAATTACAAGAGGCCCAAATGTTTGCTGCTGTAATTCTCTCTCCCTCCACCCCCAGCCCCAGCAGATGGGAAGTTTCTGGTACACGGATTTCCAAAGTATCTAAATGTTCATGTCTTCTGAATAGGGCGAAATTGGGGCTCCTGGGGGTTGTGAGCCTGGCCGCCTCTTTGCCACATCTGGGATGCCGGGGGCAGACTGAGGCCAACAGTGATTGAAGGTGCCAGCCTGTGTCACGAGGGCTGCAGGGGGCAGCAGCTGTCAGACTGGGTGGCATGTCATGTCCTCTACATGGCCAGGGGCCTGTGAGAGTTATTACCGGGGTTTGAGGTGCTATCGGGGTGAGGATACCCTGGTACTGCTATGTTTCTCAGCCGAATAGCTGGGAGAGACCCGTAGGAGCCACCCTGCCCACAGCTCCCAGAGGTTTCTGCTCTCTTTTGAGCTCATCTTAGCCATCAATTGGCCTGAGGTAACAATGGCCATACTGCCCCAGGGGTGAGGGGAAGAGGGTGAGAATCTGGGTCACAGCTTAGGGTTGTCCCCTGCTTTGGCACTCCAGAGTTGCTGGTTGGAGGGGCTGACGTACTTGTCTGTGTCTCTGTCCCCTCCTGAGAACCAGACATGATGACAGTGTCCATCCCCTGGGGGCCCGGAGACTTAAGTGAGATACTGTGCAAAGGACAGAGCACACACCTGGCACAGATGGGGTGCCTGGTAAATAATGAGGCTGATGTTACCAGTAACATCTGTTGACTGAGTGTTGTCATCAGGCACGGTCCTTGGTGCTTAACACGTGAGACAAAATTTATTCTTCGCATCAGCCTGAGCCACTTTGCCTGTCCTTCCAGTCGTATCAAATGTTCAGCCAAACTACCTAGATGCTCATGAACTCCAAAGACCCGGCACGTAGGGAGGACTCGAGATAGGTTTTTAATTTTTTTCAGATGACAGCTTTATTAAGATGTAATTTACCTAACATAAAATTTAACTATCTAAAACACCCAGTTCAATGGTTTTTACTATAGTCGCCGAGTAGTGCAAGCATAGCCACTTTCTGATTTAGAAAATTTTCATCACTCTAAAGAGAAATTGGTAGTCAGTCATTCCCCACTTCCCCTGGTTCTCCTGCAGGCCCAGGCAGTCACTAACTTACTTTTGCCTCCATGTTGACGTCTATTTTGGATGTTTTACATGCCTAGAATCACATACATAACGTGTGGCTTTTTGTGATTGGCTTCTTTCACTTAGCACAATCTTCTGTCATGTCCTAGCATGCACACCTATCATCGATAAGTGTCCGTCATCTGAGACAGGCTGTTGTGTCAGGTGCATTTTGAAGACGAGGAAACGGAAGCTGAAAGTGTGTACGTAACTGTTCTTGGCCATCCCACTTGACAGTGCTTGAGCTGGGATTTGTACCCAGGTCTGTGTGGCTCTTTCCTCATCTCCTCGCCGGCCTCTGCATCCTGCTAAGCGCCATCACTAAGCAGAGTGTGGGTACAGGTGTGGGTGCCATGAGCCTCAGGCCTGGCCCCTCCTCGTGGCTGCAGTCACTGGAGTTTCTCCTCACAGGACTCTGATACATCCCACCCATGTCACGGAGGCAGATACATGGTTTCATGGCCATGGGCCGACATGGTAGCTTCTGTGTCCTGTGTTGACCAGTCTAGTTCTTTTGTCCATTTCTGTAGGGTCATGACATGCATTGCGAAAGTTACAGAGATGAAAATGACAGGAGGAACACTTTTTGGGTTCAAGGCCAGCATTCCCGTCTCTCAATGTGTTGGAGGAAATGCCATCCTTCTTTCTGCATCTTCAGTAGTAGATTGTAAGTAAACGCGACGAAACATCTGACAGCACCCACCCTGCCCCCCAACTCCAGGCCTTTCCCTGAGACAAGAGATTTCCCTGAGATTCCTCTGGTGCTGTCCCATCCCTGGGGGCCATGGGCATGAGTGCTCATGAGAGGGGAAGGCTTCACACCAGCTGGCTATCAGATGTGTGTCTCTGATGGACGTTCATCAGAGAACTAGCTAGTCTGTGACGGTCACACAGCCCATCTAAGTACTGGGTTCCCCACGGTTTACTGTGATTGCTTCTGTCCCGCTGCCTTCTCTTATATTATTCTAGGGAAAGGGTCCCGTTTGGTCACTAAAAATGCAAATGAGCTTTCTATCCTCTACCAAAGAAGAAGGTAAATAGCTGTATGTACCCAACATTCCTCTAGAAATACCATTAGACCTTCCTTTGACTTAAAATGAATGAGAATTGGTCTTTGAATGAGCTAATTGGCTGACAGCATGGGGAGACCCCAGGACTTCGGAAGCCGTGATGTGCCCATTTTGTAGACTTCTCATTGCTGGTCCTGGTTTATGAGACTTTCAGTGCCAGCTCTGTATAATGTCACAGACATGCCCGTTCTTATCCCTTGGCTCTTGCCAGTTCGGTGAAAACTGGCTGACTTCCCATCGCCGGTTCTTGCCTATTTTTGCCTTTTTCTTTGCTGCACCCATGGAAGGCAGAAAGTGCAGGGGACTTACCCCAAGACCATCCCTCAGCCAATGGCTGGTGGTAGATGGTGTAGATACACCCCAGTCCCTTCAGCCTGGGTGGGAGAGCTCAGGAATATGTTTTGCACAGAGTCCTAGTTTCCCCAGAGGGAAACCTTCCATTCTCCTGCAGTGATAGCTAGTGATATACTACACCTTTTGTTGGTTTTCTCGGCTGCCTTCCAATCCCTGTCTGTCTTTTCCACTTCCATCCTGGTGCCTTCTTCACCTCCCAAACAGTGACGGTGCTCAAGTCTTTATCTTAGGATCAGCTTTTGGAGGACCCACCTTAGACATGGCAAAGCTCTCTCTCTTGCTTCTTGGCCCGATTCCCCAGCCAGGTAGCTGGGAGTGAAAGGATAGGGTGCAGTGCCCAAGATGCTTCCAGGCAGCTAATGGCTCTCAGAGGACACAACTAATCAGCAGCTTTCCCTCCACGACATTTTCGGCACAGCTCCTGCCGCTGGTGAGTAATCCCTAAAGCATGAAAAGGGAGGTTAAGGCTTGATGAGACTCATCTCAGACTCATCAAACCATTGTTTCCGTAATTCTCCTTCTGAGAAGATGGCAAAAGAAAGTCCAGTTGATTCTTGTTATTTGTGGTAATTGCTCCATAAAGCAGCTGCAATTACTGAGTTAGCAAATACTGAACCATTGCTTCTAGGGGAAATACTGGGGTAGGTTCTTGGAAGCCTTCGGGCACCATGTTTTCATCAACTGATCATTACATAGCCTTGTTTTCCATGTGTTTCTGTTGCGCGTGGAGTGTTATTTAATGTAGAGTGTTGGTTCATTAACATCGAAGTTGCAGCAATAGCACTGTCACTCCAGCCTGATGGGACTTACCCAGTTAGGACACGCATTGTCTCCAAAAAGTGTCCCAGCTTTGCACTCAGGAACCCGAGACAACACTTCAGCACTCTGCTTGAGTGCAGTTTTCCACAGTGGACTGACCAACAAAAAGTACAAAATTGTGAAAAATGTGTCACTAAATAGATGTCCAAGAGGACACTTACAGCAAGAGAGCCCATGCAAGAAGGTCGCGTTTCACCTCACCTGGGAATGTGCGTACTGAGTGACTCAAATTTTTTGCTGCTGTGCACATGTTTGCACATGGCTACAAAAGTGCCACGAGTGTTAATTTGGGGGTGACAAATCAATTTTCGCAAGCAGAAGAATGTGCAGATCCAGAACCTGTGCATGATAGGGTTGACTTTCTTTCTTTTTTTTTTTTTTTAAAGATTTTATATCATTATTTTTTAGAAAGAGGGGAAGGGAGAGGGGCAGAGAGGGAGAGAGACATCAGTGTATGGTTGCATTTCACCTGCCTCCAGCCACAGACCTGACTGAAGACCTGGTTTGCAACCTGGTTATGTGCCCTGGCTGGGGAATCAAACCTGTGACCTTTGGGTTCGCAGGCCGGCGCCTTAACCACTGTGCTACCAGCCAGGGCGGGTTGACTTTCTTTTACCCCAGCACATGGGGACTCCATTTCAACTGAGCATGTTTCTTAAGCACATGTGCCAGGCTCTGTGGTGGGTTCTGAGATGGTACTTAGGTGTCCCCTGCCCTTAAGGGGTATCCATTCTGATGGCACAAGAAATTAAAGCTGCGACAAAAGATGAGAAAAAAAAATCTTCTAGATTGTTCTCTAGAAGAGAAACAATCCTATGGGCATGTGAAGGAGGGAATTGAGAGTATAAATCTAGATGGACTTTACCATGTAGGGAGAGTTTTGAGACATATTTCATACATCATTGAAAAAAGGGAACCAACTGGTCACAACCACCCCCGCCTTTGTACACACTGTCCCCCTCTCTGTCCCTGGCTCTCCCTAAGGGCTCACAGCCCTGAGTACCTCCCAAGCATATTTCTCCAGATTTGCACATCCACCTGCCTCCTTGATGTTTCCACTCACATGTCCAATGGCCCTTTCAAACCCTAAAGACTGAAAAAGGACCATGGACTTCCCATCCCCAACCTGCTCCTCCCTGATATTTCCTCCTCTCAATAAATGGCACGCCATCTATGTAGCTGTTGAAACAAAAATCTAGGCTTGATGCACGAGTAAGTCTTTCCTTTCCTGCCCCCTGCCATTTCACATCCATTCCTCAGCAGGTCATGTCAAATATGAGGCCAAAGATGCATCCAAGGTCTGTTTCTTTCTGTCTCTTCCTGCTCCCACCACTCTAGTCCGATGCCTTGCCCTGACATAGACTATTGTTTGGGTCTGTTGGTCTCCACTTCTGCTCTCTATAAATCTGTGTCCATAGAGCAACCAAAACATTGTTTTAAGAATGTAAATCATTTCCTGCCATGCTTACAATAAAGAGTCCTTGAATAGGGTCCCTTCCACTTGTCATTAACTCTGAGTTTCTGTCGCTGTCTGCGGAACCCTGTGCGATGGCTATTGCTGATTTCCGCCCCAAACCTCATCTATGCTCTAGCCCTCTCCAGACTTGTTTTTGTCCCTTGAATAAACCAAGCCCCTCCTTAGTCTAGGACCTTTGTATTCCAGGACCCATCTTTTCCTCCTGAAATGCTCTTGCATGAGATCTTTGTGTAACTGGCTCGTCCTCACCTCTGTAAGCTCAGCCCAGGGTCACCTCCCCAAGGACGCCTTCCTGACAGCCCACGCATGCAGGTCACCCTCTGTCATAGCACCTATTATACTTTTCTGCATTATGCCCATCGCTCACTGAACATTTTATTTCTATTGATTAATGCAATGAGATGAAACAAAACATTAAAGTAAAAATATGAATGTGATATTTCTATGAAGTCAGTGGAGGAGAAAGTTTTAAGAAGGGGGATTGAATCACCAGCTTTAAATGCTCTATAAAGACTGAAGATAATGATGATGATAAGGAGGATAATGATAGTGATAGTGACAGCTAAGGTTTGTTGTTACTGCAAACCTGGCAGAGGGCCAGGCCTTTTGCATAGATTCTCTTATTTGATTCTGACAATGTCTCTGGTGGCAGGGAATGTTATCCCTCCCATTTTACAGAGGAGAATGATGAGGTTTCTGGAACTCAGGCACAATAGGGTTTGACACACAGTAGCCTGCAATCAGTGTTTGCTTTGTGAGTAAATAGATGTTCCCAGAGTCTTGAAACGGGCTTATGTTTAAATTGAGAGTCTAACCTTGATCCGAGTGAAAACAAAGTCCATATTTACAACCACTGGACTTTGTTTTCCCAAAAGATGATTGAAATACTGAAATACCCCTTAACACCTTGAGAAAGAGAAGTATAATGAAGGATAGGTGATTTCCTGTTAATTTTAAGTACAGGATAACTAAAATTAATTCTCAGACCCAAGCCTCCTGACTTTTTGACTCTATCACATTCTTTTGAGGGGATAGTTGAGTTCTGTAGAGGCGTGAGGGATGAACCCGGACAGTGATGTCCTTACTGAAACATCCTAAGACTGTCTTCTAAGGGTAAGCCCAGAATCACCATGCTGGGGGAGTAGTTAAACTTGGTCTTGGAAGGAGTGCAGTAAGAGCCCCACCTGGGTGCTGCTGTGGGTGAGGGCATCCTAAACCAAGTTCATAGTTGACAAAGTAGTAGAGCAGCCAGTGTTAGATACTCCTGGTTGTGTTGGTTTTGGCTTATTCTGTAATGAGACATATGCTTAGTACTTGTGGTATCTCCTTAGCACTCTTGTAGGCTGGTTGAAAACTTCACACAACATTAATGACGTAGACTTTGCCCTTGCCCAGTTCACAGTCTAAGGTGGATGAATGCTAAGCCACAAGTAAAACCCATTAATGTAATGGGTGGAAACTGTGTGGTACAAGATGGATTGGAGTAAGACATAGAGGAATGATGGGTTTGAACTTCTGGTACCCAGGGGAAGGGATGCGCAGGGGCTGGTGGAGAGGAAAGGGGAGGTGGAGAATGTGCTAAGTACAGGCTTGATTGTGCACATTTGCAACATTTGGCCTTGGGGAAGGAAGGGCAGAGTCCTCCTCCGGAGGAATCAGAGGGGAGTTTGGGGAAGAGGGTAGAGGAAAGAGAACTGTCAGTAGAGGCCATGAGATGTGGCTGGTTGTGGGGAGCTCCTTGGGGTTCCTGAGACATGATGTGACATGAAGGAATGCTTTTAAGGGATTAATATTGCAGCGGGCGTGGGACAACTGGGAGCAAAACCAGGTTCAAACTGGAAATACTAGTTAGGGTCGGGTTTCCTTTTCTTTTCTCCTCAACCAAGGATATGTTCACTGATTTTGGGGGTGGGGGATACATCCATATGGAAGAGAAACATTGACTGCCTCCCTTATGCACCCCAACCAGGGATCAAACTGCAACCTAGGCATGTACCCTGACTGGGAATTGAACTCATGATTTTACTTTTACTTTTAAAAACTTCAATAAATTTAGCTTTGCTTTAAGCAGTAATGATTATTACTGTTTAGTTAACATTTTTCACTCAATGAATCCCCCCAATTGAGAAACTGATAAACTTAGTCTTACCCCAAGTAATAGTGCCTATGAGATCATAGGTATTCTGTGCTAGTTACATTTTTCCTAGGGCGCGTTAAAATAAATGCATGGCTATTAAAAGAGGTTTAATCTGTGTGTCACTTAACATCATCCTGTGGACCATCAGCGGTTCTTGTGCTGCACTTTTGAGCACATTGAGGGAAATATTACCGCTCTTTAGTTGTGATGGATTTGAATAAATGGGGTTCTGCCTATATCTACCAGGTGCCTAGTACGTACAAACCACTGTGTGTCTTTGCTTTTAATGGATTTTGGACTGAAGCAGGGAGAGAATGGCCTACTGATAAGAAGATGAGACAAAAGTTTGATGAGCCCCATCCCAGCCGTGTGGAACAGCTTTTAATTACGCCATCTGACCTTGGCTCTGTCAACTGGGCAGTTGGGTAAGCTGAATGAGCCAGGCCTGAGCAAGCTCACTTTGAATCCACGTCACTTCATAGCCACCTTTGGGGACCAAGACATGGCACTTCAGGTGGACTTTGACAGATGAGATGATATAAAGGAAGTGATGGAGGGGGTCCAGCTGAGGGTAGGGCGTCAACAAGACAGCAAAGAGGGAAACTGAGGCAACTTGTGGGAGAAGAGCCAGTCTCCAGGTGTCTTGTGGGAATGTGGGGAGATGAAGGTGACAAGGAAGGTTGGGGTAATTCCGTGCTTAGGTGCTAGGCTGAGCATGGAATTGTCTCCTTAAGTGATCAAAGTCTATACCATGTGACAAGTTTATGAAACAACGACACAGATATGAATCAGAAGGAGGAATAACTGCAAGGCAGAGACTATTAGGAAGAAACTGTAATATTCTGGGTGCAAAATAATGAGGTCCTAACAGAGGCCTGGGCTAGAGGGTCCATTGGGGGGGTGAAGAAGAAAGGTCTAAGTGGAGAGACCCCGCGGAGGTCTGCAGAGGTCTGGGGGTCTACTGGCCACTGACATAAGTGGAGTCAGCTCCTTCTCTTAAGTTACAAGGAGGACAGCGTGTGTCATCCATGAGACGGGATACGGGGAAAGCCGATTGTAGGGGGAAGAAAAGAACAAAAGCAGTTCTAGTGCATATGGGTGAGGGGAGGAGGCATCCTGCAGGTAATTCTTCTCTGTGCAAGAACAGAGGCAGTCAGTGTGTAGTCGGTTGTTGATTCATTCTGTTTTATCTCTGTAAGTACCCACAGGATAAATGGCTGTATCATTTCTCTGTGGACTTTTTATGCTATAGAGTTTTTTAGGTCACACTGAGAGTGGGCACCATTGCTCTTGACCTGTACCAGGGCAACAGGTCTTGGGAAACTGGTCCCCAGACATCTGTAGAAAGTCTTTTGAGTGACTCGTTTTTATCCATAAAGTGATCATTTCCTCTGCAATTTCCCAGTACTTAGGGACTTAACGACAGGGTTCCTCTATTTGGGGGTGACAAATCAATTTGTTTTTTCACCTGAAATGGGTCCGACCTCCTCTGGCTGTGGATACAATTCTCCCTCAACACAGAGGAAAGTCACAGCTTAACAAGATCAGGGACTGGAACTCAGGGCAAAGAGAGGGGTGGCCCTCTGATGCTGGTGACCCCTGTCACTAGAAGTTTTTCCAGGGAACCTTCTAGGTTTATGAATCTCCAAAATACATCTATCTGTCTTGTTCTTTTTAATCTGTCTATTTTATTTATTTTATTTTAATTTTTTAAAAAAGATTTTAGTTATTAATTTTAGAGAGAGGGAAAGGGAGAGAGGCAGAGAGGGAGAAGAACATCAATGTATGGTTGCCTTTCACCTGCCTCCAGCCACGAACCTGGCTGGAGACCTGGCTTGCAACCTGGTTATGTGCCCTGGCTGGGAATCGAACCAGCAACCTTTGGGTTTGCAGGTTGGTGCCTTATCCATTGCGCCACCAGTCAGGGCCACTCTATTTTATATAATGCTTATGTCTATAGCACTCAGGATGGAATGCACTACTTTTAATTGCAATAAATAGGACAAAGCAACTCTTGGGAGCTGCTCTGCGTAGGAAGCAGTTGCCAAATTCTTCTAATGGAAACTTCTTGGAGGACCATGACTCATTCGCCTTCATCCTCATCACCATGCAGGGATTGCAGTCCATAACCAATTTAGTGGCACAAAAGGAAGTAGAGGGCTCTGTGAAATGGATCTATATTCCCAGCTTTCAAAGACGCCCATGTTGTGTCTTAGCTAATAGAGACCCAAAGTGTGCCCTGAGGATGCTGCTAGATGTGCCTGGACAGATCCTTCTATTTTATGGTCCCAGACACTGCACACTTAACAACAGCATCTACCTTCAAACAAGCTATTAGGTAGACACTAAACTTTTGGAATCTATTACTGTATCTAGGTCTTCATTTTGCTGAAGAGGCAACAAACCGGAGTGAAGTTTTTATATTAAGTGAACGTAAGTGGAAGGTTTGGTGAAATGATGTATTTAAGTTGTACCATGATTTTCCTGTTTCATCACATTTTCTTTTTAAATAATAGAACCTCATAATGCTGCTGTTAAGAAGCACATTAATTCATTATAATGTGGCTGTTAGGAAATGAATTCATTCATGCATAGATTTATTCATTTAACAAATATTTTATTTACCATCTGGCAAGCTCTGTGCAGTACTCTTGAAAATAGAGATGAGCCATATTTTGTACTTGTAAATGTTCCTTCAAGAAAAATGGTCAGTTGTACTACGTTCAGTCTAAGAGACATTGCTTTCATTACATAACATTTCTGAAATCCGAATGTACCTTTACTATCAGTGGTGTGTAATTTTTAAATTGGCAGTATTAATTTTTTCAAATTACATAAAAATAATGATGCATTACATAACAGATTATATATTTGGTAGGAAAGACTTGCACAGTACTGTTATTGGCACCATTCTTTGACCAACGCAGGGCCTCATTTGGAACTGTGTACTAACATTAGGCCACTAGTTTCAGGCATTGTCAGAATTCAGACGTCAGGATGTCCAAGTTAGGAGAGAAGAGTCAGAAGGTGGATGGAGAGTGAGTAGTTGAAGCATGTGATCCCATGTCTCGAGTCTCTGCCTCTTCTCTCCCGTTTTGCTCAGCCACATAAGTTTAACATGGTATGACTGCTGGACATCAGAATGGAGCAGGAGGAATGAGAACTGCACTTTGGGCTGCAGCATGGGAAACAAGCTAGGGTCCCTGTCGTACCTAATGAGTATGAGTAAAAAACGAAGTTATAGGGATAACAGCAACATTCATTCACCAAGTGTGCTATTGTTGTCATTTTCAGACACACCGTTATTTTAGCTTCATTGAGGTAAAATTGACAAATAAACTGTAACGTACTTAAATTGCATAATGTGACGATTTGATACCCACAATGGAAGGATTCCCACCATTGAACTAATTAACACATCCATCACCTCCCATAGCTACCCTGTCTTTTGTGAGAAAACTTAAATTCTCCGCTCTTAGCAAATTTCAGTTACAGAACACAGAGTTATCAACTACAGTAACCATGTTATTCATTACAACCTTAGACCTTATTCACCTTAGAGCTGAAGGTGTATATCCTTACTAGTTTCTCCTTATTTCCCCCATCCCCTAGCCTCTGAACACCATCATTCTGCTTTCTTTCTATGACTTCCTCTCTTTTTTAGATTTCATGTATGTGATGCCGTGATGTATTTGGCTTTCCCTGTCTGACTCATTTCACTTAGAAGCAATGTTGTCCTGGTTCATCCATGTTGTTGCAAATGGCGGGATTTCCTTCTCTTTTAAGGCTGAATAACATTTCATTGTAAATAGATACATACACAGTGGAATATGATTAGATGTTATTTTTTCAATCCATCCATCTGTTGGATACTTAAGTATTTCTGCATCTTGGCTATTGTGAACCATGCTACAGTGAACATGGATGTACAGATATCTCTTTAGTCCACTGACTTCATTTCGTTTGGATATATACTCAGAAGTGGGATTATAGGGCTGTTGTTTTTACTTTCTTGTGAAACCTCCATACTGTTGTCCATAGTGTCTGTAGTAATTTACATTCCACCAAAAGAGCACAACAATTCCCTCTTCTTGACATCCTCATTAGCATCTGTTATGGCTTGTCTTTTTGATAATAGCCATCCTAGCAATCAATGTCAGGCGCTACCTCATTGTGGTTTTGAGTCAAATGCACTATTTTTGAAATAACAAGCCTGCAAGATAGTTATTTATTGAGCATCATTACTGTTCTTATTTTGTGTGTGAAATTGGGGCTCAGAGAGGGTGAGTGACTTGACCAGCATCATATACATAGTTAGTGCTTGAACCAGGATTCAGGTTTTGGTTTATGGAGCTTCAAAGTCTACTCCAATTCCACCATGCTGCATGACATCCAAAGTCTCAGAACATGCAGCGACTTTAGGTCCAGTTGTGAGAGGTCCCAGAAACCAACCAGAGTCAGAGCAGACCATGAACAACTCAAAATTAGGGCCACAGAACAGAAGTCCCCTGATGTCTTGAGTACCTTCCCTGTGTGCCATGGCCCAGGTGCCTCAAGTGGACCAGGTTGGGAGCAGGCAGGTGCCCAGCTGGTCTAGGGATGGACCTAGTAGCCTGGTGAGTTAAGTGCTGAGGTTTAAAAATTTGTACTTCATTCCATTCAGACACCCCCAGCAAGCAGAGGTGCTATTGTCAATATGATTCCAGAACTCAGTGCTGGGTATTTTAATAAAGCCTATGATCCCAAGAGGAGCTTACTGCAGAGATGGGCTCACAGTTTGTAGTAATTTTAATTATGTTTCTAATATTCGTAGGGATGTTCTGCCATCAGTAGATTCCATTCAGATTTTGATCCTCTATAGATTTCAAGGAGATTTAAAATATTTTTGGTTCATTGTTTTAAATCACTGTCTTATTTTGCATAGGATGATCAAATAGCCAAGAAAAATGTTATAAGTGATAAGAGAGTGTCCCAGCTTTCAAATGCCGAAGCAGCTATTCAGCTGTGGGGGTGGGGAAGAATTCTAAGTTGTTCACCTAAGTCTATTTCTAATTCCTCCTCACTAAGTTGACATTATCATTATTATGTCAACTTAACGTATTAACATAGCATTATTGTGTCAGAGGCGCTATCTCCAATGAATGGTCAGGATAGCTGTCTTTCTGATGATGCAACACAACCAAAATCAACCTTGTCACCACTGTCTTTGTCATCAGTAAGCATTCGTCAAGCACCTAACTACTCATTGCCTTGTGCAATACGTCCCACAAAGAGGCTTGTTCCTTGTCTTTTAGTTTCCAATATATGGACAAACAGATGGGGAACGACATATAAGAAATACATTAAACAGAGAATTTCTAAATTAGGCTGTTAATGAAGGCACAGTGAGAAATTTATAACCTATTCAAGGGTCATGGGTGACTGTGTTTAAGTATTTTCTAAAGGTTGAAAGCAACGTTATTATTACACCAAGAAGGGAAGGTTGACACAGTATCCTTAAAGTTGTATGTTAAGTTTAGGTGGCGAAAGAGGAAGTTGGTAATTTTCAAATCAGGAATTGATCCTAATATCAAAATTGATGACCTGAAGACCCATCAGAACCTCCTGTAGGCTTTTGCAGCATGAAGCCATTTGTATGTAAGGATTAATTGAGAACTGAGCCTTACGGACATAAATATAGTCATTGAATCAGTCAATGTCCTTGTTAGGTTGATTTCTATTGCAGGTGACAGGGAACCCAGCCCAAATGGGGTCCAGCCCAATCTAGGGCTCAGAAATACATGCATATGGGAGTGAGTATTTCTTCCTTTTTTTCCTTTGTTTTTATTTTTTGCTTTTTGAATTGTTTTATTTTTCAATCACGGTTGCCATTCAATATTACGTTAGTTTCAGATATACCACATAGTGGTTAGACATTTATATAACTCATAAAGCAGTCCCCCAGATAAGTCTGATACCCACCTGACACTGTACATAGTTATTACAATTGTTCACATCTTGATTCTTCTTTACATTGTTCTGTTTTGGGGCACGTTCTTTCCTGGTGGTTCTAGGATGGCTGCCAATGGCTCCTGAGCTTCATCCTTCAGGAAAAATAAAGCCAAATTCTCTATGACTCAAATGAAAGTCTTTAAGTGGAATTGTCTTGGTCCTGGTTGGCCTATCCAAGGTCAGATACTGATCCTTTTAACCAATTATGGCAGGAATCAGGATCGAAGATGCTGATTGACCTATCTGGGTTATGTGATTCAGTCCTATACTTACAAGGGTTGGGAGTGGGTCTGGCTTGGTTTCCCTGAACAAAATCAGGCTGCTGTTGCCACAATATGGCCGGTCATGGATGCTGAGCAAAAGGAAGGGATAGAGAGACAGGGCAGATAAAGATGGAAACAGGGACACAAGCTGGGAGATTACTGAAGTCCAGTCCAGGAATCCTGGAGGTGTGAGTAAAGAGAGTGGCTGTTGACACGGAGAGGGGTGGACAGATTTGACTGATACCTTGTAGATGGAATCCACGGGAGTTATAGGTGGGATGCATGCGAAGGGAGGGTAAGAAAAGGTAATTAAAAATGACTCCTAGGTTTGTGGATGGAACAACTTGGGAGAATCCTGGTACTATTCCTTTGAGATAGGAAGACCGAAGGACTTTTTTAATAACAAATTTTTAAGGAGTTTGTTTATTTAATTTTAGAGAGAGGAAGAGAGAGAGAGAAAGAGAGAGAAATCTGTGAGAGGAGCACCAATCAGTTATCTCTCACACACACCCAACTGGGGACCTGGCTTGCAACCCAGGCATGTGCCCTGACAGGGAATCCAGCCAGTGACCTTTAGGTTCACAGGCTGGCGCTCAATCCACTGAGCCACACTATCCAGGGCAGAGCACTGAAGGGTTTTAATTTAATTTTATTATTATTATTTTAGTCAAGTGTGCTATTTTAACTCTCTAGAAATCAGCAAAGCCTATCAAATATCATCGTGGAAATTTCAAGCAGGCAGTTGGAGATTTGGTTCTGGAGTTTAGAAGATGGGTCTGGAAATATAAATTCATGGACATATAAATTTGTAAAAAGAAGGGCATGGCAGCAGCAGTTTTAATTTTTTTTTTTAAAGCTGTGTCATTGGTTTATTAAATGGATTAGACTTATTGGGAGTATGAATAGAAAAATGATTTTGTTTCTCTCCAACTGCTACCTTCACACTTGTTTTATTAGGCCAACCTCAGATGGTATCCCAGAAATATCCCACAGCATTTTGGGGCACTTTTTTTTTTAAATATTTTATTTCATTATTTTTAGAAAGAGGGGAAGGGAGAGAGGGAGAGAGACATCAATGTATGGTTGCCTTTCACCTGCTTCCAGCCACAGACCTGGCTGGAGACCTGGTTTGCAACCTGATTATGTGCCCTGGCTGGGGAATCGAACCTGCGACCTTTGGGTTCGCAGGCCGGCACCTTACCCACTGTGCTACCAACCAGGGCTGGGGCACTTTTAAAGGAAAGCAAAACAAAACAAATAAAATAAAAATAATTTTCAGGTCTTTAAAAGTTCAGTTTAGTCTGAACCCAAACAACCTCTCATCTAATTCAAAGCTCTCCTTCCCCAGAGGTCAGGCCTGGCCTGCAATGCCGCAGACCAGCAGCAGGGAAAGTTTGTTCTTTCTCTCCCTGTCCAAACTCCTTCCCTGTTTGCCCTGCGGCTTCTGGTTCCTCCAGAGGCCAGTGGCAGGCAGAGGGCTGATGAGAAGTCAAAACCTTTTCACGTAGCTAACACCCATTGTGGGTCTCTCTAGCTGTGGACTATCCTCTGTCTCATAGGCGTTCAAGAGCTTCGGCGAACCCCCAGACTGACCTGCTGTAGACATGAGGGACATTCTCCCTGGCTGGTGTCTTCTAACCCTCCACCCCAGCCTCAGTGCCTGCTCTGGGTACATCCGGGCTTTCATTACTCAAGTAGATAGACTTCTTGTAGAAGGCCTTTTTAAGGAGGCTCTAAGTGAACTACGTCCCCCCACCCCGCATCTCCAAGCCCACTGGGCCCTCGAGAAACCATTATGCATCTCTGTGCTGCCGAACTCAGGAAAAAGCAGGTCACTCCCTGCTGCCCTCAGTCCAGAAGGAGCCACGTCGGTCCAAACTCTGGCAACCCCGTGTCTGCTTTTCCCAGAGCTGTCTAACGGCAGCAGAGGATGGCCTGTCAGGCCAAGGTAGCAGACACCGCAGTCAGTGCACAGCTCAGCCGGGTGACACCGCCTCCCTTGCCTCCTGACCCTGACCTAAGTGATTCCAGTGGACACTGTGCTTCAGCACAAACTTGCTCAATGGGTGCCGTTTTTGTGAATGGGAAGAC
Source organism: Noctilio leporinus (assembly GCA_004026585.1). Lineage (NCBI taxonomy): Eukaryota > Metazoa > Chordata > Mammalia > Chiroptera > Noctilionidae > Noctilio > Noctilio leporinus. The sequence goes on along the minus strand of PVIW01003852.1, from coordinate 11,328 downwards.
CTGCGTCTTGCTCTGAAAATAGCAACCGCACCACCTGAAGAAATGCTTTTGCTGTTTTCTTGTGGCTTTTCGCTTAGGGCTTTGTTCCCTGTAGGAAAATCAGCAGGGATTTTCCGTTAAGATTTTTCTGTAGAGGTTTTCCTCTTTGCATGTAATAGAGCATTTGGGAGGCCGGTCCCATTCCTTCTGTTATTCCAGATGTAAGAGAAATTGCCTAACCTCTCTGGGCCTTAGTTTCTCCATCTGTAACATAGGGGCAAGAGTGGAGCCTCTGTCCAGGACTATTGTGAGGCTTAATGAAGATGTACATGAAACATACACAGTGCCTGGCACTGATCGCACTGTTTTTCTGTGGTTGCTGTAACTACCACAAAATCAATGGCCTAAAACAGTGCACTTATTAATATATCATTCTGCGGGTTAGACTTCCAAAATGGCTTTTATGGGGTCAAAATCAAGGTGTCAGCAAGGCTGCGTTCCTGCTGGAGCCTTGAGTGAAGACGCCTTTCCTTGCCTTTTCCAGCTGGAGGAGCTGCCCACATTGCTTGGCTTGTGGCTGCATCACTCGGACCTTTGCTTTCATTTTCACATCCCCTTCCCCACCCTTGGCCCTCCAGCCTCCCTCTTATGAGGATTACACTGGGCTCATGCAGCTAATCCAGGGTAATCAACATGCTTAATTTAATCACGTATGCAAAGTCCCTTTGTCTGGTAGGGTAATAGAGTCACAGGTTCCAGGAATTAGGACCTGGGTGTCTTGAAGGGAGTATTATTCTACATATCTCACGGATTGCTTAAAGCTTATCTTTTAAGACTCTGCCATGTGCCAGACACCCTGCTTAGTGCTGGGCATACAAAAGAAATAAGATACAATGACTCTCCAAAATTAGATAGATGATCATAGTTATATGAATGATAATGATAGTAGCTGATGTTTACCAAGTATGTACTATATGCCAGGCTCTATGCTAGTCGCTGTTAAGTGAGATATCTTGCCGAAGTCCCATAGCTCTCTTCCTAACGGTGAATGTCGATGAAGATTCGCCTGTTTCTGTAGAGCAGGTCCCACAGTGGCTGAGTCAGGGCCAGCGCAGAGCTCCCAGGGGACACGAATGCTACCCCAGCCCCTACCGAGGTCCAAGGCTGCAAGTTCAAGGCTCTGACCTTTGGGCAAATGTCACCTTGCCTTTAAGGGAACCTGACAGCATGTGTTCATCATCCGACTGAACTGGTCCTTTTCTAGGATTGTTTGTCATCCTGCTCCTGGGGTCCTGCTTCCCAGCGGAGGTGGCTGATGAACAGAAGAGGAAGAAGTGAAACTGCTCTCTAGTAATTAACACAGGAACCACCTGGTGATTTTAAAGGGCAGAAGGAAGGTACATTTAGGGGAGTCTGAAGGGAATCATTTGACTTGAATGGTAAAGGCCATATTATTCTTGAGTTTTGGGAGCACTTCCTTTCGTGGAAATGGAAATTTTACATGAAGGGCAAAGATGAGGGGCCTCCGCACTGAGGGGTGTTACGGTGACCCTAACAGCCGCTGGCATGGGCTCCACTGGGGCCCGGTAGATGCTGGTTGGACAAGGAAAGGAGGGGGAATGTTGGGGGGGTCTGTCCAGACCCTGGGGTGGGGCTGGGGGACCTGAAAATTGCTGCTGCCTCCCTTATGTTGAGCCGCTGAGCCGCTGAGCTGAGATGGCACCACATATGAAGCCTCCTGGGGCTTTTCCTGCTGCTTCTGGGGGCCGGTTCCAGTTTCCACCTCCTTCTTTCTTCCTGAGCCGACTCTCCCTGCCCCTTTGGTTTCACCCCTGCACCCAGGAGATGTGACATCTCAGACGTGCTCACAGACTGGCTATAGCTAGGGGTCTATACGTTCTGATGTGTTGAGATAGTAATTAGTTTTGAGCTGCGATTTTAAAATGTTGTGGGCTAATTAAATGTGCTATTTAGCTTTGGGATATTTGTAAGGCTTTACATGTATGAAATCACAAATCGGAAAAATTCGATGGCATGCCACGGCCTTGTTTCCTTCTTCCCTCCCTTTTTCTCTGTCACCATCTCTGTCTCTGTCTGTCTGTCTGTCTGTATCTCTCTCCCTCTCCCCGCTCCCTTTTTCTTTCTCCTCCCCTCCCCCTCTCTTTTCTTTCTTTCACTACTTACTCTGGAACTGACCCTGGGCTCAGAACTTAAGATACAAAGATGACTAATTACTAGTTCCTGACTGTCAGGGACCAGTAAAGGAATTCATTCCTTTTATCCAGCAGCTACTTACTGAGCATTGATGGTGCAGCAGATGCTAACTTAGGGGCTAGGACACAGCAACGAACAAGCATACCCAACCTTACACTCCAGGTGGGAAGTCTCGATTCCACTGGTGGAGACACATACATGCCCACACATGCACACGCACACACACACACACGCACACACACACACATGCACACAGAGGCAGAGACAGAGCGCACCTTCAGTGGAGACACAGCTCCAGCTATAAAGGACATAACATCAACATCATGGGCTAGAACTCTTCTGGAAGGGAGACTGGCCTTTCTGAAGGGCCCTGGTGAGGCAGAGGCTTCTCTGAGGAGGCGACAGCATTTTATTGTGGTCATAGATTCTGTGGTTCAGGAATTCAGGCAGGGCCAAAAGCAAGCATTCAGGCAGGACTCAGCAGGGATGTCTGGGGCTGCACCTGGGGAGATTTGAAGACTGTATTTATGGGGTGGTGGGTAGAGGCAGCTGGAATCAGCTAGAGACATCTTTGCTCGTGTGATTGGTGCTTAACATTGGCTCTCAGCTGGGATCTCAGCTTGGCTGTTGGCTGAAACACCTACGTATGACTACTCCAGGGGGTCTCCTGGCCCAATCCGGGGATATGAGTTGGTTGTCTAACCCCCTCAACCAGAAGGTATAAGTAACTAGCCCAAGGCAGGTGCTGAGGCCAGGATGCTGGCTCAGCGGGCTTTCTCACAGCATAACAGCTAGGTTTCAAGAATGAGTATCCCCAGAAAACCAGGAAGAAGTGGTGTAGACTTTTATGTTAGCTTTGAGGTTCATAGTGCCCCTTCTGCTCTAGTCACAGCCTGTCCCAGATTCAGTGAGAAGGAGCATAACATTCACCTTCTCATGGGGGGAATAGCAAAGTCACAGAGTGAGAAGAGCACATGGGACAGGAGAGGTTGTGGCCAGTTTTGGAAATGTAGTTTGCTAGGAGGCCATTTAGGAGGTGAATTGGCTTCAAGGATCCAATTACTTAAAAATTTTGCACATGCTCTGAAATCAGGGTCTCTTTTATTTATTAAAGGACTTGACTGCCCTTGACCTAACTTGTATTAGCATTCCAAGGTTAACTCATTAGAACTGGTAAGCACTTGTTCATTTATAAATCACCGATGGAACCCTTACTTTGTGCAAGACCTGTGCTAATTGCTGTGGGGGGCAAACTGAAATACCACAAGAAGCCAACGAGCTAAAAGGTGAAGACCAATACAGTTGGCTTTCAATGAGCTCACCTCTGGAGAAGAAGGCCACTGACAATGCCTAATGATCATCACAATAAAACTAGTCAAAACGAGACCCAAAATGACTTTAACAGAAATTTCTTCAATTAGCATTGCACTCCATGTTCAGAAACTATTATCACGACCAGCAATTATTAAATATAACCATTCACTGTATCAACACCCTACAAGTATGATATCATTGAATTTGCAATGTAATGCAGGGAGGCTTACTATATCAATTTTATAGGTAAGGAAGACACTAGTAAGGAGGGTTAGTGACACAGGCTGGCTTTTGTTCTGGGTCTTCTGTTCCCACAGTGTATGTGTGGAGCTGGGACTAGGCTGCAAGTCCTGGGCTTTCTCATTGGTTTTCTTTCCATCGGACTTGTGCTTTCCAAGTGTGTTCCATGAATGTTCTGGGTCTTAAGGGAGCCTTGGGACCCGGTATGAGTACTGAAGGGGGGCCCCTACTCTAAATTTTAACCAAATAGCCTTTGGAATATGTTATATTACATATATTATACTGTAGTTATTACATATTTATATTGTATCATAGCATATTATACTTTTATAACATATAACAACACAGTATATATTAATATATTGAGTATTTAATATATCTGCAATATAATATAATATAATATTATATTTGTAATTTAATGTATTATGATCATAATAATCCAATATCCAAGAGCAGTGTGAAATAGCTCAGAGGTAGTCAGCCTTTCAGAACAAAATTCTTCCTTCCAATGAAATTTTACATCTGTAGCTATGTAATTTCCACTGAAAGTCTAGATTTTATTCCATTCCATTGAATTTCCACTTAATATTGAAACTTGTAGAACAACTCCTTTGCATTTGAAGAAAAGTTCAGTTTGATTTAGCTCTTGTGTCTCTTAGGTTTTCCTTCCTGACTTCTCCCATTTTTTAGCTACCAAATGGATTTTAAAAATTTCTCTATTTTGATCTCTATCCCTATCCATATCTATGTATATCATATCTATATCTGTGTCTCTATCTATATATTGTTTTTACTTAAAGGTTGAATTTCCTTTAGTATAACTGAAATTTCATTTAAAATTAAAACTTGTAGAACAGAGCTCTTTTCTTTGGAGGTAGATTTTGTTCTAAAAGGTTGAACGTTCCTGGTCTAGTCCACACCATTCCTGGATGTTTTCAGTTTAAGATCTGGTTTGTAAGTGGCATCACTGTCATTATTCCAGTTTTGGGCTTAAGACCTCAGTCTCTAGCGAAAGTCTCTTCTGCTGGCAAAAATCTGCATTACCATCTGCTGGAGGGAATAACCTTTAAAATGCCCATGCAAGCACAAGTTCAAAAATCTAGAAGTCATATAAAAGGGAGAGTTTATTTCACTTTTTAAAATTGCAGTTTGGTTTAGTCAGTTATGTCTTTTGGCTTTCCTGACTGCTTTTGTATATAAATAGGCTCCAAGGAGAGTGATCATTGTTTCCAGTTTCCTTTTTCATATTACATTTCTTGATTAAAAGTGATTTTTTAAAAAGATTTTATTTCATTATTTTCAGAAAGGGGGGAAGGGAGAGAGGCAGAGAGGGAGAGAGACATCAATGTATGGTTGTGTTTCACCTGCCTTCAGCCACAGACCTGACTGGAGACCTGGTTTGCAACCTGGTTATGTGCCCTGGCTGGGGAATCGAACCTGCGACCTTTGGGTTCGCAGGCCGACGCCTTATCTACTGTGCTACCAGCCAGGGCTAAAAGTGATTTAAAGACACCTTAAAGAATGAAATTACTTTTTTCTTTAGCAAACAGCAGAGTTTGACAGATGCATCTCGAATTATTCACTTGTGGTCAAAGGAAATGTGAATCTTCTGCAGAAGGTCATTCATTGCTAGTTCATGTCCAAGTTGTAGGGAGATCACACTTGATGGCCTTAAGGAGTGGGGCCGCCAAGTGCAGGGGTGCACTGCCTAGCTGTGAATGGCGGTCCTGGAGCTGTGGCTCTGTGGCGAGATTGTGGGTCCCAGCCTGTGTTTCTCCTTCAGCATGGGGGGGCTTGATGCCATGGTAGCAAGAACAAAAGGTACCAAATGCCATCATTTCTGAGGCAGTGGCATTCTGTACTTGGTTGCTCTCAGTGTAGGACATTTCTTCTGGCCTCTCTGGGGAGTGCCTAGGAATAAAGAAGGAGTTGGTTTGAGACAATGTGCGGATTAAATGGAGGATTCTCGCCATAGATGTAGTTCACCTCTGTTGGCTGCTCAGCGGTGGCTGCTTGCTGATTGGTTCTGGGAAATGCCGCCAAAGTCACTGTCTTTTAAGCCTTGGCTGTGGGGTTTTTTAAAAAAAATTTTACCCTTGACTTATTTATTTCTGGGTCCTTTTTAAAGGTGTCCAGGTCTCTCACTCTGATTACATTCTCTCACCTCCTTTTTAAATTCTCTTCTATCAAATTGAACTTATTGGACCTTGAGAGCAGGTACGACTCCCTGCTCTCTGTGCCCCTCGGGCTAAATATAGTCTTGAATGCCGAGGATTGAGATTTGGGATTATGGAATGATTTATGAGTCCCGAATTGAGAAACTCAGGTTAACATTTCAAATTCATTCGGGATTGCGGCTTGATCTGCTTCTTCAGAGAATGTCTTGCAGCAGGAATCAGATCAGCAAGCTGTCTTGACGGAGCACGGACTCGGGAGTAGATGCCCGCTGAGCCGGCATCCTGGCCTCAGCACCTGCCTTGGGCTAGTTACTTACACCTTCTGGTTGAGGGGGTTAGACAACCAGCTCATATCCAAGGCCCCTTTTAGGTAAAACATGATATTACTTTAAAAGATAATATGGTAATTATTACACAACAAACTTTTGCTTCTTTGGCTTCACCCATGTATTCAAAGTATTTATCAAATGCCTACCCTGTGCCATGCGCCGCTGGCATTGTGTGTGGGACTGAACCACAGGAGGGAGTCTCTGCCCTCAGGGAGCTGAGGATCCAGTGGGGCAGGGGCTGGGGAAATAGTACCAGCAAATAATTTAATTCCCATAATAGAACCTGCTAAGGTAGGCGCTCCCATCATGGTACCTGCCAAGGTAGGAGTAATGGGGATGGATTATTTAGTGTGGTTAGGACAGATTTCTCTGAGGTGGAAACACTTAAATTGAGACCCACAGGCGAGGCCGGAGCCAGCCATGGGCTGGACAAGGGGTGGGAATGAGCAGGGGAGGGGGACCTGTGAGGAGGCTCTGGCTGGGGTCTAGGAGAGACACGGTGGCCATAGTAGGGCCGGGACAAGGGGGACAGGGGTCGTTTCTACGCCTGTTTTGAAGCAGCTGGTAAGAAAGTTAGACGCCCCTCAGGGTCTGGCCACTTGCTTGAACCCACCGGGTGGATGTTAACACCGTCTGGGGAGAGGAGCCCTTCTGTGGCGGCTGGGATAGGAGTCAATTACATATTGGATTTACCAAGTCTGAGTCAAGAAAACCCTAAGAAACTGAACTGGAGGTCAGGGGGTATTTTTTTCATGAGTTGAAGTTTATTCCTAGAAAAAGGAAAGTTCCCACCCTTCTTCTACAGTCCAGTAAGGTTTTCCCAGGGGGCGCAGCCCCTCCAACTCTCTTTTCTGACCTCAACTTCCACCAGGGACCGTTGCAATGCTGTTACTTGGCCCCTCCAGGTACCGCACCAAGGTCAGGCCTTGGCCTTGAACATTCCAAAGCCCGCAGTGTCCTTGGAAGGTTGGCCTTTGGGTAATGACTACATGGCCTTCTGTGCAGTCCAGGAGGGTGAGTTGAGAGGGTCTTGATGAACCACCCAGATGTTATTGGTGATGGCGTGGTGAGCGGGGCATCTGTGTTCCTATAACTGGGTAGCCAGCAGAGCTCCCTTGTTCTTCGGCAGCGGGGTGCTGTGGGCACCTGCAGGGCTGCCCTGGCTTCGGACCTGGGTCAGAGCCTGGGATGCAACACATGGGCAGCTCCTGTGGCTTTTACACCCAGATTCCTGAATTTCCTTCCACTGGACTCTGCCTGGGGCTTCCCTGGGCATCAAGATCTGGGAGTCATGAGTGAGTGGGTGGTATTTAAAATGGGGACCCTGGAAGAGGTCTCTCAGGAAAAGAATCTAAGCCTAATATTTAGGAATTTAGGATGAAGATCCGCAGAGTAGAATTGACAGACTCATCCAGAGAGAGTGGAGGAAAATCTTGAGAGTTGGATGTCAACGAGGCCGAAAATGGGAGCATACGGAGAAGGAGCAAGTCCTCCTGTGTGAAGTGCTGCTGAGAGACCAAGTCAAATGTGCCCATGGTGTACTGTGGACTTGGCACTGAGGAGAGAGTGGAAATCCAGCACAGAGCAGTGTGGGTGGCATCACCCATCGGCTGGCTGTGTTGGTGGTTGATGGCTATGCTTCTTCTGTCTCCCTGGTGGAGGATTGTCAGATAAAGTACAGGACACACAATTCCATTTGAATTTCAGAAAAAAAAACCGAAATTTCAGAAGTTCAGGTATGTCCTAAATATTGCATGGGACATATTTACGCTAAATTTCTTTTAAATTGGACTTTCCTTTTTTCCTGAGTCTGGCATACGTTGAATTGCATACTTTAAAATAATTAAAATGGTGGGTTTTATGGTACGGCTTTTCACCTGTTCATAAATCTCACAACTCTACCCTAACTAGACTGTCCCTGAGAAGCAACTGCAGTCTCTGCTTCTGGGTCGCGCCACCAGGGCCAATAAGGAAGCCAACCTGGAGGGACATTATTTCTGGGAGTAGTTAATGCTTCTATTAAATTCCCTTAAGGCACCTCACAGAGGGCTGAGCACATAGTGGGCACTCACCAAAAACTGGTTTGATAGAAAATCAATGATTCTTGAATGAAGAGAAACTACCTGGCACCTGTGATACTGCATAGAGCACCTCATGGAATGGGCCTCCTGGAAGTTCTCAGGGGACTAGGTTGTGTGGCACTGGTGGCTGTGCTGTGAGAACCAAGTACTTACTCCATGACACACCTATTATAGCCCCATGGCTCCAGAGCAAATGGTTTTGCTGAATTTGGGACATCCCAGTTACGGATGCCTAAAGGCAGCTGGCTCCTGAGGAGCCATTAAAAATCTTTAAAAGGCAGGAAGCTCTTGGAAATGCCCACAAATTCCAATTGGAATTGGAATCATTCACTATTTTAATTGGTGATACCAATTCCTGCACCTTCCTCTTTCCCTGCTTTGTGAGGTGGGGGAGACGTCATCACAAGACCACTTCCAATGACCCCATTCAGAGGCCATTTCAAAGCAATTAAGTACAGGTTGAATCTGAAATGTATGATGCATTAAATATCAGCTGGGGCTTTCAATGAAGATTCTATTCTTTGGTTAAAACCTGAGAACCCAAAGGTTATATTTAACTGTCTATGAAAATGGTTTTTTTCTCCTGTGGTCTGTCCCCCTCGCCCTACCTCCCCTTTGCTATTTACAAGGATCTTGCACCCACAATTAATATTTGTTTACATGGCAGGTTGAATGCAATATCTGAACTCTACACCGACTGATTGAGCCCTACTGTGTGCCAGTAGTCAATATCTAATTTGCGTTTTGACCAAATTAGATTTTAAATACGTACTGTCCCATGGTTCTTATAACTGGGCAGTTCCTTGGAAGGGGATATGCTTGTGGTGGCAGTTTAATTGTGACTAACCCATGACGTGCTGAGTTGGCCTGGGTAACAGATTTGGGTCTGAGGGTGGTGCTATGGAAGAGGGGGGTTACCCCTTGAAAAGGAACGACTGCAAACCTTTGCTTTATGACCGACTTCTTGGGGAGCTTCCCAAGGACCAGCATAGCATCTTGGCCAGTTTCCATGAGATCCATATAAGGACCCCATTGCCCTCTGAGATTTCGGAGGCATTCTCTAGATCCTTGAGTGCTGGGTCTTTTCTGAAGGCACCCCCGCCCCAATTCATCCAGCTTTGGGTTCCTGGAGGACAGGGACCTGCTCCGCCACCTTTGTGTCCCCTGGTGCCTGAAGTGAAATAAGCACTTGACAAACCCTGGTTGAATCTATTCCATGAACATTACTTGAGATTTTGCTGTAGGCTGTACACTGGGATTGAGGCAAAAGGACCACATTCAAGAGCATCTGGAGGAATTTACTTCCTAATAGGAAGAATTGCTAGTGAGAAGGGACTGCAGATATTATGGGGGTCAGGTGAGGTGTAGGTTAAGCTTACATTCGGCATCCCTCTGGCGTGGAAATTCCCCTGAGACTGGGTCACCTTGGGATTTCCCTGGCAGTACTGACTCTCCATCCCACCCCTGTACCCCTCCAGACCTAAGTGTTGCCAGAATACTGGTTCATTGAAGCTTCCCACCTTGTCTTTAGAAAACCAACTTCCCCAGTTTTTCAGGAAGTTGGTTGGCTCCTTGAAGACGTCTTTGCTCATTACAATTACTAATGGTGCTTCACAAGCACTTCCCAGTCTTCCGGAAAACGGACTTGTACGTTTTCCGCGTCGTTCCTTCCCCAGCCCCATGGGCAATAATGTGAGTCTTCCTTTTCCCTTTATCTCTCCGGCTCCCCCACATTCACTGCCCCCCTCTGAGAGCTGCATTGAGAGCTGCATTTGCAGCAAATCTCAGGAAAGGTGCTGATGCCAGCCAGCGCCACCTCCGAGGGATTTGTCTGCGGGGTGAGGCTGAGAGGCAAAGCGCATTGCAAGGTCTTTTGTAGAAACTGTTTTCTTCCTCAGATGGATCTCATTCGTTTCTGTGACTTAGAAATTTCGGTGACTTAGGCACCATGGAGAAATAACCATCTAAAAAAATTTTTCTCCCATGTAAGATTTTTTTTTTGTAAAAGGTCTTGGTGAGTAGGAAGCGGGTGGAAGCCCTGAGCCTTGAGGCTGGTGGAGGTATGGGGACACCCCTGGGAGAGGGGCACAGGGAGGGCACAAGCCCCTCTGCATCAACGGTTTGTTCTCTAAACTATATAGATAACCCCCAAAGCCCGTTTTACACGCGCACAGAGCTTTCTGTTTAAACATTTTGGGCAGAAGATATTTTGGCAAGTAAATACCTATGTTGCAGAAGGATTTCCATATACGAGTGCAGGTTAGGTTCCTGTTGGATCCCCATGGACGTCTTCATGACATTTCTCCTGCCTGCGGCTCTGAGCAGGGGACCAGAGCTGGCTTGCTCTGTGGTATCCAGGGCAGTTGAGAAAGAAACTGGGTTCAGAGTAGCAGCAGCCCGGAGGCTGGTTTCTCTGGCAGGTGCAGCAGCTTGGAGGTGGATGCAGTCCGAGCAGAAGGAAAGAATGAGAGTTTCCAGGAAAGGACAGAGGGAAGGGAGTAGAGCCTGTCAGCTGAACAGTGCAGTGTTGAGCATGGAATGTAAGCTGTGCGGGGAGGGGGGAAAGCAACACAGGGAGTGCAAGATAGAGGGGGAGGAGGTTCCACAGGACGTGGTGTGGGATTAACTGAGGGTCAGGGCTGGAAGGAGAGGTTGGTCAAGTCAGAAGTAAGGTATTTCAAGGCAGGGCCATTTGTTACAATGATGTGGACGCTGGGGAGGGAGGCAGTTGGAGTGGATGCAGTTGAAGTGGGCGCAGGAGTGGATGCAGTTGGAGTGGATGATATTGGAGTGGATGCAGTTGGAGTGGATGATATTGGAGTGGATGATATTGGAGTGGATGCAGTTGGAGTGGATGCAGTTGGAGTGGATGATATTGGAGTGGATGATATTGGAGTGGATGCAGTTGGAGTGGATGCAGTTGGAGTGGATGATATTGGAGTGGATGCTGTTGGAGTGGATGATATTGGAGTGGATGCTGTTGGAGTGGATGCA